>QXTE01000053.1:3403760-3698808 GCA_003942145.1 Platysternon megacephalum
GGGGGGGGGGGGGGGGGGGGGGGGGCTGCACACTCCGGCGGATCAAAGCAAGTTCGATATAACACGGTTTCACCTATAACGTGGTAAGATTTTTTGGTTCCCGAGGACAGCGTTATATCGGGGTAGAGGTGTATTACAGCCCTCAGGGGACTAAACTATTATGTGCCACAGGCAGAGAAAAGGAGTGACTCAGGCACACCAGTGCCTGAGGCCCCTGAAATGGCAGGGAATTAAGTGGGAATGGGATATATCCAGATGATTCTGGCAAGTGACCCGCAGCCACATGCTGCTGAGAAAGGCAAAACCACCCCAAGTAGAGTGGCAGGCCAGTGTTGGGGAAGCTTGTGTTGGCAATGTGCCTGTGCTGTATAGTGCCTGGCCTGTGGACAGAGGACTGAATTCTATGGGGCTGTCAATCTGGCCCCTTTTACCAGCATTCAATTTGATCTTTACTGTCATTAAGTACATGTGAGATGTCTGTCTAGAGCCTTTCCATTTTAATACATTCCCTGCCCGCCCCATCCCTGCACAAATGGATTTCTTTTGAGGTTTATGCAGCTGGCTTTTCTATGTAGTTAAATTCTCTGTCACGCATTTCTTAAGTGTTCCTAGTGGCCATGACAGCCACTGCTGCAGGGCACAAAGTAAAGTTCAGAATGTAGATTATGAGCCAAGTAAAGAAGTTATTTTCACTGAATCTGAAAAAGATAGTTTACTTTGTACGTGTGATGGATTTTCTTAGTAGTTTTTCTTTTAAAATACTTTGACATTTGAGAAGGCACTTCTTTGTGTTCTACACATACACTTTGTTTAAAAAACAAACAGACATTATTTCAACACTGTAATTACTAGGGCTATCATGCTATTTAAAAAGTTAATTGCGCGATTAAAAATCTTAATGATGATCACAACACCTTGGAGGGGCTTGCTGCTGGTCACTAACAAGGCATTGAGAGAGACAGCCAGGCTGGAGAGAGTTAAGGGGGCACAGGAGTCCCACAGTCCCAGGCTACACCCTGGGGGGATCCCATCACAGTTTGTCTTAGTGATTGGCTGAACAAGAAGTAGGACTGAGTGGACTTGTAGGCTCTGAAGTTTTACATTATTTTGTTTTTGAGTGCAGTTATGTAACAAACAAAAAATCTACATTTGTAAGTTGCACTTTCACGACAAAGAGATTGCACTACAGTACTTGTATGAGGTGAATTGAAAAATATTATTTCTTTTATCAGAGGGGTAGCCGTGTTAGTCTGTATCCACAAAAACAACGAGGAGTCCGGTGGCACCTTAAAGACTAACAGATTTATTTGGGCATAAGCTTTCATAGGTAAAAAAAACCCACTTCTTCAGATGCATGGAGTGAAAATTACAGATGCAAACATAAATATACTGGCACATGAAGAGAATAGCTACCAGCTATTTGGACTCTCTCCCTTCAGACCCTACGCTACGGGCACTCCTTGCTATCTTCGAGACACCACCGACTTCCCATGGAAACTACAATGCATTGATGATCTTCCTGAAAACACCATCCTGGCCAACATGGATGTAGAAGCTCTTCATGCAATGTGGCTCCCCCGATGCCTGCAGCTTCCATCCAAGACACATCACACGATCCATTGTCTACAGCCAAGCCCTAAGATACAACCGCATTTGCTCCAATCCCTCAGACAGAGACAGACACCTACAAGATCTCTATCACCACCACGCCCAGAAAAACCTGTTCCATACTTTTCCCACCCATACCTTCAAGGTCATACCCAGGCTCCTTCTCAGCAATTACTTCCCTCTCCCTCAGCTCCTCCGATACCCCTGACTCCCCCAAGCCTTTGCACTGCTTCTGAGAGGTGCGGAAAATACAGTTCTGTACTGTAGTTTAAATGAATTATTACTCAAAGTTCTGTATTAATATCCCTAGTAAGGAATCTATTTGTCAAAAAACATTTCCTGAATCTTTTTTGTTGTCTATATTGTTAGAGACATACTTTCTGACAGGTATTTAGAAATAAGTTACCAAAATAATTGAAACTGGTGTCAAATAACACAACATAATCACAAATAAAATATGCAGAATTTTGCAGAATTTTAAAATATTGTGCGCAGAATTTTTAATTTTTTGGCGCAGAATCCCCCAGCAGTAAACAATGGAGCCACAAAACTGATCAAAACACTTTGGCTCTACCACATTAATAAGATGGATGGGCATGGCACAGATGATTGGCAAAAAGGGGTGCAAGTACATTTATATTTGTGGAATAAATGGACTTTTCAGAAGTGATTTGGAAGAGAAGAGGGAGGGGGCTTGGTTCACGGTAGTTAGGATCCTATTTCAAGAGCAGGGGGCTGCACAAAAAGGATGCAAAGACAGGAGAAGGAAAAAAATGACAATTTGAGCAGATAGTAGGAAAGGGACATAGGAGGAAATAATGGCAAAGGTGTAGGAGAGTGGAGTTGCGGAGAGCTCTGAAAGCAGAAAGCTACAGGGCCTTCATCTCTTCTGCCTAAGGTTTGATTATGTAATTGGGGAGACATGTTGGAAGTGGCAAGAATGAAAGATGGCTATATTTAGTGCTGAACTTCAGTTCATTTCCTATAGCCTGGTGAGAGTCAGATCCTTAAACACTGGCCCATTTTTATTTTTGATTATCCACAAAGGAAGCAATAACAACTTGATTTTCATATTACAATTTAAATAAGTTTCCGGTCACTGGTGTGTTTTGGACAAAAAGTGAGATTCCACCAGTTTCTATAATGAGAAACATCCACCCTGCTACAAATCTGGAATGGCCTGATACATGTTAATTGTAACAATGGGTAAATTTAACCTTCTGCAAATTAGCTTAATTCTCAGGTTACAGAAAGAATAATGTGGACAAAATCCCATGTTTTTAGGTACATAAAGCATCCTTACCGTAAGTGTTGTGGTATTCTCATCATCCGACCACTAAATGAAAGAGGAATAGAACAATTTTTAATGGTTTCTTGGATGTCCTAGCATATTTATTATTTATGTAACACCATAAATCTACATAACATTGTACAATAGGTAAAACATGCCAAACAAATCCAGTTTCTGTCCTGGAGATCTTGTATCATAAAGACGAGAGTGGGTACAGCACCCAACATACAGAGATGTGCGGTTTTTGTAGACAGAACACTTCACATAAATGAAGATAGCAAATAAGAGCTTGTCTACACAGTGAGTTAGCATGCAGTAAGCCAGAGTGTGAATTTACCAGTATGCTGCACACTAACCTGATGTGTAGACCCTGCTACAGTGCAGTGAAAGTCCCAGAGCATGCTGGGTTTCTGAGCCACTCCCCAGAACTTTCACTGCGGTGTAACAGAATCCACACAGCGAGTTAGTGTGCAGCAGGCTGTCATGCTGTAGAGTCATACCCTGGCTTGCCACACACTAACTCACCGTGTAGACAAGACCTAATAAAAATAATGGTCTAAATGAAAAAGGGAGAGGCAGAACGGTTCAGGTATTAGGGGGCTATGAAAAGCCATGCACAGCACAAAACCTTGGGTTCAACATCAGTATCACGGTCCTTAACTGTAGAAATAAGTCTTGAAGTCGTCTTTGCAAATTACAACCAGAACATGACAGAGAAGCAAGCCAACGAGATGTGCAGTGTAAAGCTTGGCACACTCTGTCCCTGCCTAAATCTTGTCCCAATTCCCACCACTTCTCAGTTCTAGACCAATGGTTAGCTAACTTCGCTTCAATTCTTTTTCTTTTCAAGAGCTTACATTGTTTTTCTCAGGGTGCTTCCTTTGCCTGGAATGTCCTCCCTGATCCTGTTTGGTACACAGCCTCTCTTTGTTCCTTCAAATGCCCCCTGTAAAACCCACTTCTTTTCACAGTCTCTCCACTGTTTCCTTCTGAGCCTAACAAAACCAATTAATAAAGAAACTAATAAGATATGTGCCTTGTGAGAAACAAATATCATAGCAATATTTTATGCAAACTTTCCTCCCCCCCTGAAGTCAGGATGTATCTAACCCAGGGATCGGGAACCTTTGGCACGCGGCCCATAAGGGAAATCCGCTGGCGGGCCGGGACAGTTTGTTTACCTGCAGCGTCCGCAGGTTCGGCCGCGGCCAGCAGGAGCTGCGATGGGCCAAACCTGCGGACGCTGCAGGTTAACAAACCCTCCCGGCCCGACAGCAGATTTCCCTCACAGGCCGCGTGCCAAAGGTTGCCGATCCCTGATCTAACCTAAGTTTCAAGTTCCTCACAGCAGGGACCATGTTTTTATTATTCTGTAAAGTGCTATGCCTCCCTATAGATCTCTACAGATGTGGTAAGTATTAATACATTTACTTTGTAAGAGACTTCTCACAAGTTTTATTACATTTTGTACCAACCTGTATTTCCTCTGCCTGATCATCATCACTGTCTTCCTGAGAACACGTTGGGGGATCATCCCTGAAACAAAAGTTAGAGAGGGGGGGGAAAAAAGCTCTTAGAAATCTTGGAGTATCGAGAGTTTGATTTTGACAGAACACTTTGGACTTCTACCATAACTGCCAGCTAAAGATCTCAAAGTGCTTTTATAAGTGGATGAATTAAGTCTCACAATACATTGTGATGCAGTTACAGTGAGTCAGTGGCAAAGCCAAGAATAGAAGACAAATCTCCCAAGTCCAGTGCCCTAGTCACAAGATCATTCTGCCTTTTTGTCAGCATATCACTTTCACTTCTGAAACCATTCAAACTCATTGAATATTTTGTGACTCGTTTTATTCAGATTTTTATACCACACCCATCAACATGGTAAGTGCCTCCCAGCAGTGCATTAAATGCGGTAACTAGAAAACCACAGGATTGATGCTGCTCCTCTCCCCGGGGGAAAACTGGGAGCTTTTAACTTTGCTTGTGTGTTTTTGTAGGCAAGGTCAAAGAGGCAGGCCTTGCATATGGAGGAGAAGTTGAGGTTTTTAATGGTTCTTAGATATTATTGGAATTGATTCCACAGTCTCAGACCACCGCTTGAGAAAGTTCTGTCCCCTTACAAACAAGCTGGACTGTTGGTGCTTTGTTGTGCCTGGTGAGTGGAGTGGTTGACCACAATCTTCATCTTAGAGCTTTAGGTGATTTCTTAGGTTCCTTGGCCCATATCACTGAGCACCTCAAGGGAAAGGACCGAGTCCATGACTATGACTCCATATTCTGTGGGAAGTCAGTGTAGCAAGCAGGACAGGTTTGATGTTTGCCATGCTGCTAATGAGACAGTGTTACTGGAGAGCAAATACTGCAAGCAGCTAAGGCCTGGTCTATACCTAAAACTTAGGTCTATCTCGCTACGTTGACTCAGGTGTGTGATTTTTCACCCCCAGAGAGATGTAGTTAAGCCGACTTAAGCCCTGGTATAGGCACCATTATGTCAACAGAAGAATTCTTCTGTCGACCTAGTCACCACCTCTCAAGGGGGTGGATTTACTACAGTGATAGAAAACCCCCTTCCATTGCTGTAGCAAGTATCTGCATTGTAGCTGTGCCACTGTAGCACCTGTAGTGTAGACAGAGTTTCTGCTGTTCATCAAAAGTCAATGATAAAGATACTATGGAGCAAACTACAATTCAGCTCTGCAGATCTAAGATTCAGATGCTGATTCATCCAGGTTTAAAAGCAAGACTAATCATGATTGAGAGAAGATGATGTCTAAGACATGTGTGTTTGCTTTCTAGCTAAGAAAATTCATTTTCCAGAAAGACTGGACTTTATACAGGATTGTATGTTTAAAGACACTTAAAAATCAAATTATGCAGCAGTATATGACAACCTCTCCACTGAACACAGTAGATGCTGCTCATGTCCAGTGACTGCATAATCAGACCTCGAGTCTTAGATTTTCAGAAACTTGGCCATAAATTGAATAATAGCTGCTAAGTTGATTTACATAGTGACGCAGAATCAGAGGGAAGATGCAGGCCCTTCCTAGCCATAAAAGTTTGATGACAACTCTAATTTCCTATACACATCCTTTAGAAAACATTTCAAATTTGAAAAAACAAAACAAAAAAACCACCCCACCATAATATGGTTTCATCTTTTAAAAATATTTTAATTCACACTCCCTCACTGTGACTTTACTCCTGGGGAAATTCTGCGCACATTTTAAACATTTTAAAATTCTGCAAAATTCTGCATATTTTATTTGTCAAAATAACACAATATCATCACACCAGTTACAATTATTTTGGCAATTATTTCAAAATACCTGTCAGCAAGTATGTCTGTAACAATACAGACAACAAAAAAGATTGAGGAAACGTTTTTTGACAAAGATTCCTTACTAGGCTTATTAATACAGAACTCTTGAGTAATAATTCATTTAAACTACAATCACAGGGGCCAGCTTCCTCATTTCCCGGGGGGTGATCAACCCCCACTCTGCCCCAGGCCACGCCCCCACTCCACCCCTTCCCCCAAGGCCCCACCCCTCCCCGCCTCTTCCCACCCCCGCCCCCGAACATGCCCTGCCCTCGCTCCACCCCCTTCCCCCAGTGCCTCCCACACACTGCTGAACAAATGATCTGCGGAGGGCAGGAGGCACTGGGAGGGACGGGGAGGAGCCGATCGACATGGACACTGGCGGGCGGGAGGCACTGCTGGGGAGAAGGAGGAAGAGCTGATCAGCGGGGCCCCTATGGGTGCTGAGCACCCACTATTTTTTTCTGTGGGTGCTCCAACCCCAGAGCACCCACGGAGTTGGCGCCTATGACGACAATACTGAAACGTATTTCTCACACCCCTCAGAAGCAGTGCAAAGGCTTGTGGGAGTCAGGAGTAACGGAAGAGCTGAAGGAGAGGGAAACAATTTCTGGGAAGGAGCCTGGGAGTGAACCTGTGGGGTTGTTGGGTATGGGTGAAAGAAATATGGAACAGTGGGTTTTTTGGCAGGGGAGGGGGATTGTTAGGGAGCCTCCTCCATGCAGAATTTGGCTGAACCCTAGCCTCTCCCATTCAGTCAGGCACATCTGCCCCTGTCCCCATGTGTCCCGTACCCCCACTCAGCCACCCCCTGCCCCTGTCCTCGTGTGGCCCTGCACTCCCCTGCTCTCCGTTCCCATGTGGCCCTACACCCCCATTCAGCCCCTGCCCCAGTTTGTCCCCCACCACTAGCCCTTCTTAACCCCAGTCTATGTGATCCCCCAGCAGCCCTGTGTTCCCCCCCCCCCCCCCCCTCCCCCGCGGCCCCCCCCCCCCCCTCCCCCCCCCCCCCCCCCCATATCCCATGCCTTCTAACCTGGCCCTGCAGGCTGGGCACTGTGAGCAATGCAGCCAGCTGCTGTTTGCTACTGCTGGTGAGCTAGCTGCTCTCTGTTCTGGTGCCTCAGCAGCCCCTGGTGGGCATAACTGCAGTGCCTCTGGTGGAATGTATTTTTCTCAGAGGAAAAAAAATCTGCGGGAGACATGAATTCTGCATATGCGCTATGGTGCAGAATTCCCCCAATAGGATGACTTTCTAGAAATGCACCACAACTTTCTGATCTACATCTCTTAATCATCAGGTCTGAAACAAAGGCTAAGTACTAACTAGGAAATTATAGAACAAGGACTGACTTCTGAATTTGGGTATTACCAAGATTTATGCATACAATAAATCACTTTACAAAGAAGCAGCAGGGAGAGACTAACAGGAAATCAAGAAGCAAATGTACGTCTCTGCCCATTGTTTCTCTAATATAGCTGCTCCATCCTACTCCACCATCAAGTAATCACTATCATGGCATTGACACAGGAGATTGAATCTGATCCATATGCACTATTAGTTCTGCTTAAAGTCAACCTTAATCATAAGGCAGCCTAAGTAGCCTTATTCTTTTGTGGACTCCCATCTCATACTAAGGGCATGGCTACCCTTGCAGATGTGGAGTGCTGTGAGTTAAACCAGCCCTCGGAGAGCGCAGTAGGGAAAGTACTGCAGTCTGTCCACACTGACAGCTTCAAGCGCACTGGCGTGGCCACATTTGCGGCACTTGCAGTGGCATTGGAAGCGGTGCATTATGGGCAGCTATCCCAGCATGCAAGTGACTGCAACGTGCTTTTCAAATGGGGGGGTGGGGTGGGGTGAAGTGTGATAGGGAGTGTGTTGTGTGTATGTGGGGGGAGAGAGAGTGGGTTTTTGGGGTGCTGAGAGTGTGTCAGCATGCTGTCTTGTAAGTTCAGACCCCCCTCCCCCGCCTCTCTCTCACTCACTCAAAGCAAACACTAAATGTTTGCTTTTTCTCGGTGCTGATAAGCAGCCAGCTTCTCCGAAACAGAGCTTTGAAAGAGCATTTCTGCATTCCTGCAGCCGATTTCACAACAATGACAAGAGTGGCCACTTGACTTAAGGGGATTATGGGACGTTTCCGGAGGCTGATCACAGCGCAGTAACCAGGGCCGGTGCAAGGAAGTTTCACGCTCTAGGCGAAACTTCCACCTTGCGCCCCCCGACCCAGCTAACCCCGCCCACCCGCCCCTCCCACCAGAGGAGGCCCCCCCCGCGCCCGCCACCCCCTCCACCCGGAGAGCTCCCCCGCTCTGCAGCTACCCCCCCCCACTGCAGCTAACCCTGCCCGGGGAGCCCCCCTTCGCGGCAGCTAACCCTGCCCGGGGAGTCTCCCCCCGTGGCAGCCAACCCCGCCCGGGGAGCCCACCCCAGCTCACCTTCGCTCCGCCTCCTCCGCTGAGCACGCCCGCGCCGCTCTAATTCTCCTCCCCTCCCAGGCTTGTGGTGCCGATTGGAGGAGAATTAGAGCGGGTGCTGTGTACTCAGCGGAGGAGGCAGAGTGGAGGTGAGCTGGGGCAGGGAGCGGTTCCCCTGTGCGCCCCCCCCCCCCATTACTGTGGGCGGCCCTCCCCGCGCCCCCCCCCGCCAGGAGTGCTGCCAGCTTTTCCGCCGCCCTAGGGCGGCGGAAGGTCCCACCCCCAAAATGCCGCCCCCGACAGAGGCGGCGGAAGGTCCCGCCCCCAAAATAACGCTGACGACCGGGGCAGACGGCGCCCCCCAAATCTTAGCACCCTAGGCGACCGCCTAGGTTGCCTAATAGGTTGCGCCGGCCCTGGCAGTAACGCAACACCTCGTTCACACTGGTGCTGCAGCACTCCAGCAGGGGCGCAGCAAACGTTATTCCACTTGCCGAGGTGGAGTACCAGCAGCACTGTAGCCATGGACTCAGAGCGCACTACGTGCCTTGCCAGTGTGGATGGGGAGTGAGCTAGGGCGCCTGGGGCTGCTTTATTGCGCTGTAACTAGCAAGTGTAGCCAAGGCCTAAGTCTCCTTACTACAACTCCTAGGCCTACCAGATCTCCTACTTAATCTGGGGGCCAGAGAGGGAACAAATTCGTGGCCTGATTTCCTCTCTTCCACATGCTTCTCGCCATTTTGGGGAACTATGGCTAGCTGTATATTTAATGGATTCTCCAGCATTCTCCTCCTTCCAGATACAGCCATGCTATCTGATTTCATTACTTTGAATACAATATGATTGGGTTAACCTAAAAGCTTAGCTGGAAGAGCAATGACCTGCTGTGTGGAAAACTCATTCTTGTGCCTCAGGAGAGGCAACATTCCCAACTTCTGCAGGGGAGGGTATAGCACCCTTTGTTACTCCCTATCAGGATGGAAATTAAATTAAAGCAACTGAAATCACTGATTTTAATCATGATTTAAATTAGCAACCAGGAAACCTTTACTGAAATAGTTGATTTTAATTGTGTTTTATATTTGTATTTTTAAGTTATTTTCCTAAAGAAAGGTTGATTCTCATTAGTTGGTAACCATTAAAATATGTCATTTGCAACTTGCCTTTACACAAATGTGTTACTTCTTTGTGCCAAACAAGAGGATACAATATGTATGCACATTTATTTATGAATAAAGGTAAGTTAAGATATATAGTTGCTTATTCTTAATGTTTACATTTTTATATTAGAAAATGATAAATTATACATTTCTTATTTACTAAATGATTGATTTTTCACTTGTGATTTGAGTCAAGCTTATTTTGGACGGACATTCAAATTTACTTCAGAATGCACAAAAGAGCATTTCATTTTTGTGCTGGACATACAAGAAAAAAATAATCAAAAGATGTTTTTCATTTAAAATCACCTGATTTATTAAAAAAGGAATTAGGATCTGTAATTAGTGAATGTAACTGTTTCTAGTCACCATGTCCTTCAAGATTTTAGAACTAGATGATGTCATCCTCTCAATCCTAGTTTTTATTTATAGATCAGAAGAGGAAACAAGCTTCCCTGCTTCTTCCAACTCCCAATTGGTTTCTTAATTTTGAATCAACTAGTCATTTAACTAAATTAGTTGAATAAACTAAAATGAAGAAAATATTTTCTCTAAACTTGCAAAAGAGGCTACTGTTGTCAAAAGTTGGTTTAGCACTTCAAACTCTAGTTCCAGGTGCTTAACCAGTAACTTCCACTGCTTCAGTTGTCTGACTTTCTTTAAAACTTGACAGCAAACAAGTACTACTTAATTTAAATGATTTTAACAGATTATATAATAAATTTAGGCCTGAACATGGGTTGTCATTTCCAAATTTAATTTTAAAAGGGTTTATTAAAAAAAACACCTGTATTTAATTTAAACAAAGAAATTAATTTAAATTAAAAACAGGGTTGGGTTTGTTTGTTTTTTAAATAATTGATTTTCATCCACCCTATATTATCAAATATATGCAGATGAACTAAGTATAAGGAGACAGAATTTAATATTTGAAAAATACTTATTTTTACCTTCCTGAAACTACCAGAGTTCCATCATCCAGCAAATAATCCTTCACATTCTGTGGCAGTGGAAGTATAGCACTGAACAAACAAAAGGCAGAAAACTTATTAGAATAATTAAGGCTAAAGAAACTACAAAATCCCAATAACATTCCATGTCCCTTTAATTCTGTGGAAGAAACACACACAGAAACACACGGACATGAACACAGTTGTTGTGTTCTATCCCAATCTTGTGCTCTCCCCCCCCCCCTCAAAAAAAACCAACCAACACACAAAAACACTTTTTCCATAGATGGGTAAGGGGGGGGGGGGGNCCTGCCTCCACACCCTCCCCAGCCCTCAATGCTCTCTCCCCTACACTCTCACCGCAGCCCTCCATGCACTCCTCTCATACCAGTCTCTCAATAGGTGTTCCTAAACCTCTAACTGCCAGACGCTAGAACTGGAGGACAGGGGATGGATCATTGGATACATTGCCCTGTTCTGTTCATTTCCTCTGAAACACTGGACACTAGCAGCCACTGTCAGAAGACAGGACACTGGGCTAGATGGACCATTGGTCTAACCCAGAATAGTCATCCTTGTGCTCATGCCCTGCCCATCCACCCCAGCCCAACTCCTCCGTGCCCTGCCCCCACACCAGCGTCTGCATGTTCTCACCCTCAGCCCAGCTCTTCCATACCCTACTCCCCGCCAGCCCCTGCCCATCCCATCCCATTCAGGCCCTGCCCTCACGCTCCCTCCCCCGGCCCAGCCCCTCCAGGCCCTGCCCCCACGCCCCCGGCCCAGCCCCTCCAGGCCCTGCCCCCACACACCACCGCCCCTCCAGGCCCTGCCCCCACGCCAGCTCCACTCCCACCTGCGGATGGTGAGGGCCCGGAAGCGCGGGTACCACGCCGAGAACTGGCAGTGCAGAACCTGCTCCTTCTTCATCGTCGCGGCTCCGAGTCCGCTCCAGCGTTCGGAACCCTCCGCCCAGGGCCAGCGGAGCCGCCCGGAACTCGCTCCCTCTGCACCAGGCAGGGGACCCGGCGGGAGCTGCCAGCAGATGCACAGGGGCGGAAGGAGCGGCAGCCGAGACCCGGAAGGGAAACCAGCGAGGGTGGAACGCTGGAGGTCAAGCGATCCCTGCGCGAGGCGGGGAGCGGGCAGTGAGCGCGGAGGAGCCGCTGGCGAGGGTCCCGGCCAGCTAGTCACCGCGCAGAGGGTAATGGTCAGAGGTGGCTGGAGGGAGGGGCCACGCCGTGTGGAGAGCGGGTGCACCTAGGGCTCGGGCGGAAGCGGGAAAGGGCGGCAGGAGACGGTGGCGGCGTCATGGGGCAGTAGGGACGGGGGTGGCATAACGGGGGGCAGGAGAAATGGGGCAGTAGGGACGGGGTTAGTATAATGGGGGGCAGGGGAATGGGGCAGTAGGGACGGGGGTTGCATAATGGGGGCAGGGGCAATGGGGCAGTAGGGATGGGGGGCAGGGGCAATGGGGCAGTGTCACAAGGGGAATGGGGCAGTAGGGACGGGGTTAGTATAATGGGGGGTGGGGGGAATGGGGCAGTGTCACAGGGGGAATGGGGCAGTAGGGATGGGAGTTGCATAACGGGGGCGGGGGCAGTGGCAATGGGGCAGTAGGGATGGGGGGCAGGGGCAATGGGGCAGTGTCACGGGGGCAATGGGGTAGTGTCACGGGGAATGGGGCAGTAGGGATGGGGGTTGCATGGCAGGGGAAATGGGGTAGTGTTATGGGGGAATGGGGCAGAAGGGACAGGTGGCATAATGGGGCAGTAGGGATGGGGGTAGGGGGAATGGGGTGGTGTTATGGGGGGAATGGGGCAGTAGGGACGGGTGGCATAACGGGGCAGGGGAAATGGGACGGTGTCACGGGGGGAATGGGGCAGTAGTGTTACCAGCTTTGCCTGTTACTTTGGGGTATGCTCGTTTATTAGGTTTATTCTTCTTGGGAATGGGGGCGGTGTTCTGTATTTCTATCAATGTACTACTTGTGTTTTCATACGGAGCTCTTCTTCTCCCTGCTGCAAGTTCCCTCCCAGTGGAGTTATCCTGCAGGGCCTAGGTTCCCCAGGGCTGGGTTCTTCTAGCCCAGGGGTGGCCAACCTGTGGCTCCGGTGTCACATGCGGCTCTTCAGAAGTTAATATGCGGCTCCTTGTATAGGCACCGATCTGGGGCTGGAGCTACAGGTGCCAACTTTCCAATGGGCCAGAGGGTGCTCACTGCTCAACCCCTGGCTCTGCCACAGGCCCTGCCCCCACTCCACCCCTTCCTGCCCCCTCCCCTGAGCCTGCTGTGCTCTCGCTCCTCCGCCTCCCCCCCAGAGCCTCCTGCACATGATCGGGAGGTACAGGGAGGGAGGAGGAGATGCTGATCGGTGGGGCTGCTGGTGGGTGGGAGGCGCTGGGAGCAGTGGCGGGGAGTTGATGGGAGGCTGCTGATGTATTACTGTGGCTCTTTGGCAATGTACATTGGTAAATTCTGGCTCCTTCTCAGGCTCAGGATGGCCACTCCTGTTCTAGCCCCAGAATCAGAGACACACACATACAGTACATTAACAGCACTCCCAAGCTGACCCCTTATATGTCCCTGGACTCAGTAGGCTGGGTCGAGCAGCATTTCCAAGCTGTCACCCGCATAAGCCCTTGGATTCAGCAGGCTGCGTCGAACAGCACCTCTAAGCTATCACCCTCATATGCCATGGGCACCGCATCAGAATAGAGTACGCCTGAGCAGGCTGGGTCGAGCAGCACTTTCAATCTGCCACCCTCATATGCCCCTGGACTCAGCAGACTAGGTTGAGCAGCGCTTCAAAGCTGCCACCCTCGTATGTCACAGGTTCAGCACGTCCCTATCCCCACTTTCACATTACATTTGTTCTGGTAGTAACCCACTTGATGAGCAAACCACACAGGATTTTTGGTTACTGCAGGGATCTTTTAGCTTAGGTATGAGGAGCATTGCTGCAGAGCGAATGAGGAAACCAAAAAACACCCACGAGGGGCGGGGGGATAGAGAAGCAACCAGCTTAATCATGAAAGATATTTATTGCCAGGTAATAACCATAAGGGAGCCAAACAAACAAAACAGTTATAATATTAAATCTAACTTAAACTTGATTATAAAAGTCAGGTTTAGAAAACTATAACTGATCACACAAGTCAGGGTCAGAAGGTTATACTTAGAGAGAGCGAGAGAGAGAGCTGGGTTCTCACCACTCCGTGAAGCTTGAATTGATCAGGGGTCCCAGAGTGCTGGAGACAGGCAGAGCCCCAAGCATGATCAGTCAGGAGAAGATGAAATCCCAATGGAACCGATGCAGATTTTGGATCCAGGCATCAGAACACTTGAGCATGGGTAAGTTTTTTTTGTAGAGAAACAATAATGGTTCAAGGAAGAACACTAGATTTGTTTGTGCAAACTGGTGACTCAAGGGAGTATACCAAAGTTGTTTTGTTCAGGCTAGACAATAGGAACTGATCATTCCTGGCTTTGGGCGGTGTTCCTTGGAGGGAGCTCACAACGCAATTAGGGAGTTTCACTATTTTGGATACCAATAAAGGATTTATTACTAGAATTAGTCTGATAATTAATGAGCTGGGTGTGTGCAGGTGTGGGTTCATTAACATCTGGAGCAGATATCCCCCATCATGCAGTGCTTCTCTGGTCCCAGAGTTCCCTGCGGTTCTTGCCTTGGAATCTCTGTTCTCCATTCTGTATGCTAATGTAGATGCCTCCTTGTCCCATCTCCGATGCAAATGGGGCTAGGGGAGTTTCCTTAATCCTGTCATCCTTGTCCCAGGGGTTTAGGTGTCTCTCTCCCTGCCTTTTCATTGCTTTTTGTAAGTCTGTCTTCTGATCAGTTTTGGTTCAAGCAGAGGCTCGGGGGGAAGGTCTTTTGTGAGTCAGACACGCTGGGTACTGCACCCTGGTTCCCCAAGAACACAGAGCTGACAGGTAACAGTAGGGATGGACGTGGCATAACGGGGGGCAGGGGGTACATGGTGTCATCTCCTCCTTTGGGGGTGATTCCTCATCGCTCATTGCCAGGACATCATATCAGTTTTCCATCACCATGGTGAATGGGTTGGGGGCAGGGGTGGAGCACTGCCTGCTCCCAGAAGTGGAGCACTACTTGCTCCCAGAAGTAACCAGCTGCCAGTGTCCTCCCTGTGACAGAGCCATATGCTCCTACCCCGGCGGTGTGACAGCAATCCTCTGTAGCTGGATAGCTTCCTCAGTCTTGGATGTCTCCATGTGAATACTCTCGAGGAATTCCTCGTGGGCATGGATGCTCCTCAGCCTAGCCACCTCCTCCTGTAGCTCTCCCACCTGCTTCCTGAGACATTCCACCAGCAGGCACCTTTCGCACTGTATGGTCCCCCCCAGCTTGGCTTTCTGAGAGTGGGAAATGCAGGCCACGGTCTCTGCAAATCCACATCAGGATCTGCGTAGAGGCATCCATGGTTAGGCTGTCTGTCTGGATACAGTCGCAGGTGGAGGAGACAGGAGCAGCGTTGGCACTGGCGATGCGGCCCTTCCTAACCATAGTAACTATATTACAACTCCCTCTCAAACTCCTGTTTGCGGTCCCTTGGTCGCTTAGCCTCTGGCTTTTAAGGCCTTCTCTCCTAGGTCAGCCCTAACCCCTCATTAATCACAAGGCTGACTGAGGGTGATCAAAGATGATCCAGGGAACAAAGGCTCAAACAGTCCCCAGACACACAATCCCAACTGGTCCTGTAACTGAAAATAACTGAAATAACCTGAAAGAGAGAGAAAAACACAAACAGCCAAACATACTCACTCACCCCAAAGTTAGTACTCGCACCTTGTTCGTTCAGCAGGGGTTCTCCTTCTCTCCCTCTCAAACTCCCTTTTGCGATCCTCTGTTTGCCAGAAGGAGATCAGGCTAGATGGTCTAATGATTCCTTCTGGCTTTAAGAATCTTTGAATTTACCTAATCTGTGAATAATCTAATTATATGGCCTCATCACTTATTTTTTTAGGCCTCCCAAAATTATCAAATAGTCATATAAAGATAGATTTTCCTCTTCTTGTCTTACTCCAATCAGCAGGGTCTGGATTTTATTCAGTGTGAGGTGATGTTAGTTCTTCAACCTATACTGCCCCTATCTACTCACCTTTCCAACCACACTCCTTATTCCCACTATTCTTTCACTGCCTCTCCCTTTTTGTTTCAGAGTAGCAGCCGTGTTAGTCTGTATCAGCAAAAATAACGAGGAATACTTGTGGCACCTTAGAGACTAACACATTTATTTAGGCAGTTGTGTAATTACCCATCCACGCCCAGTCTTTATTCAGGCTTAATTTGATGGTGTCAAATTAGGAGTGGATGGGTCATTACACAAACTAAAAACTATTTCCCCATCCTAATTTTTCTCCCTACTGTTACTCGCACCTTCTTGTCAACCGTTTGAAATGGGCCACCCTGATTACCACTACAAAAGTCATTTTTCCTCCTGCTGATAATAGCCCACTTTAATTGAATTGACCCGTTAGAATTGGTAAGGCAACCCCCATCTTTTCATGTACTCTGTGTGTGTATATATAGCTTCCGACTGTATTTTCCACTCCATGCATCTGATGAAGTGGGTTTTAGCCCACGAAAGCTTATGCCCAAATAAATCTGTTGTGGCAACTTAGAGACTAAGTACTCCTCGTTGTTCTCCCCTTTTGTCTCTCTCTTCATGCCTTTTACACTGTAGCCCTTTGCACTCAGAACTACCCTTGCAGAAGGTGCACAAAATTATTATGCTCCCTTAACTCAGACTCTTCTAAATTGGGCTAACTCACCTAAATCCTCACCTGTCCATTAACTGAAACAGACTTTGTAATAATAATTGCAATGTTTTGATAAACTGCTTTGGATAGCCAGAGGATGGTTTTCTTTCTCTTCATTTAGAACATAACCCCAATGAGGCAAGGACCATTTATTCCTCAATATCCTGTACAGTGCTCAGTAGGCCATCAGTGCTAATAAACATCAGAGCAGAAATGTGACATTGCCATCCTGATATTTGGCAACCATTGATTTCTTTTCCTTTTGGCTGTTATTTTCATGTTCTTTCTCAGAGCTCAAGTTAGTGCACGATTTGCCTTCTTTAGTTGCTTTTTTAGGCTTGGTCTATACTCTACAGTACCAACTTGTGTTGGTATAACTATGTCACTCAGGTGCATGGATTTTCCACACTCCTGAGCAACGTAGTTATACTGACCTAACCCCTAGTGTAGACAGTGCTATGTCACCGGGAGGGCTTTGCTCATCGACATAGCTGCTGCTCTTGGGAAAGTGAAGTTCCTACGCTGACAGGAGAAGCGCTCCCATCGGCATAGGTAGCGTCTTCACTAAGCGCTACAGCAGCGCAGCTGCAACACTAAGGGTATGTCTTCACTACCCGCCGGATCGGCGGGCAGTGATTGATCCAGCGGGGATCGATTTATCGCGTCTAGTCTAGATGCAATAAATCGACCCCTGAGCGCTCTCCCGTCGACTCCTGTACTCCAACTCGGTGAGAGGCGCAAGCAGAGTCGACAGGGGAGCGGCAGCAGTTGACTCACCACGGTGAAGATACCACGGTAAGTCGATCTAAGTATGTCTACTTCAGCTACGTTATTCACGTAGCTGAAGTTGCGTAACTTAGATCGATTTTTCTACCCCCCTCCTCCCCAGTGTAGACCAGGGCTAAGTGTAGACAAGCCCTTAGCCTCATTAGTGATCTTGGCACAGTTCAACAAATGAAACTGGACTTGGGCTGCTAGCTGCTTCTAGCAGCAAATCCATATGTATTTGTGCAATGCNTGTACTCCAACTCGGTGAGAGGCGCAAGCAGAGTCGACGGGGGAGCAGCAGCAGTCGACTCACCGCGGTGAAGATACCACGGTAAGTCGATCTAAGTACGTCTACTTCAGCTACGTTATTCACATAGCTGAAGTTGCGTAACTTAGATCGATTTTTCCACCCCCCTCCTCCCCAGTGTAGACCAGGGCTAAGTGTAGACAAGCCCTTAGCCTCATTAGTGATCTTGGCACAGTTCAACAAATGAAACTGGACTTGGGCTGCTAGCTGCTTCTAGCAGCAAATCCATATGTATTTGTGCAATGCAAATGCAGTGGCTATTGGTGACAGATCAGTGGATTTAAAAGATATTTAGAATCTGGAGGACAAATCATCGCAAATATACACATCAAGGTGCTGTAGGAAAATTTTTGTACTTAAACTACTTGACAGTATCCCCTGAGAGCATTTTTTGAAAGACATCCTAGAGTGGTAAGAAACCTGGATATTGAGTTTAGTCCTGAGCTTGTTTCTGATCAGCATACTCGAGCTGCTGTTAAATCTGGTTGCTATCAATTGGGAAACATAGCTGGGATCAGATCATGCCTTTTGAAGACTGATTTAGGGAAGCTTATCCATGTTTTTATCACATCTTGGGTAGCTTATTGTAATGTTCTTGCAGCAGGGCTAACCTCTAAGCTGATTTGTAGGCTTCAGTTGGCTCAATTCTGAATTGCTTCAAGGATAAGTTTAAAAACTGATTTGGAGTGTGTTTTGGGATGGGGGGTTACCTTCAAGAGAGGTCTGATCAGAATGTAGAATTAACAGTGAGACCAAACTCACTCCTCCGGTAAGCAGGTCTGAATTGAGCCCCAGGAGAGAAGCAGATAGTGTGACAAATAGTGTGATACAGGACTACACATTGTTGTAGGTGATAGTACAAGAGAACATCCTGTTCCAGGGCTTTGGTATGATGTGTGTCCATAGATCTGATGCACAAATACAATGCAGCTTTAGACCAGCTTATTTTCCATTGTAGTTAATTTTGTTTATTAATCTTTAACTGTGTTGCTGCTCTCAAATTATGACAGTGGATGAATCATAACCCTCAATGAGCCAAATTATATTTCAGTGTTTTGACACCTGAAAGTCCTGGTTCCATGCCATCTGCAGAATGTGGAAATCTGACACTTCTTTCAAAGACCTTGTCTAAATGTTACTCAGAGTTATTGCACCAACTAGTGGAAAATATCAAAACTGCTGAAGCAGAGATACTGACCTGAAGAAAACCTCGGTGTAAGCTCAAAACTTGTCTCTCTCACCAACAGAAGTTGGTCCAGTAAAAAATATTACACTTCACCTACCTTGTCTCTCTAATATCCTGGGACAGACATGGTTACAGCAACACTGCATATGTCTAATCTCTATCATTGTCTCTTTCTGAAACGGTTGTGAAATAGGAGGCATTTTCTGTCTATTTGGGATTCTGATATTACTAACCATTCAAGCTTAGTTTATTATAGAACATATGTGACAAATTTTCCTTGTATCTCTTTGCTGCAGGTCTAACTTAACAATAACTTTAAAGTCTGAGTCTTTTTTGTGAAAGATGCTTTGGCTTCATCCCGCAGTCATTAAGCTGGCAAGGACTCTGTCGTGGGATACACTCACTGCTAGGATGGTGCCTCCTCCTGGCTACGCTGGGTATTAGCTCCCTCCAGCTCTGATGCCCTCTTCCATCATCCCACCCTCACCACAGCCCCACTTGCTCTATGGGATTCTATGCAACTTCTGTTTGTAACTCAGCCCTCCAACCACCTCACTATAGGGTCCTCCCCTTCCAGGGTAACAAAGTCTCTCCAGACCAACTGTCCGGCTGCCTTTCCAGGCCATCCTCTAATCTAAGACTATGCCACTATCCCAGTGGGTGGTAGGGGAACCCAGGCCCACCCACTACTCCAGGTTCCAGCACAGCAATCCTCTGTCTCATGGTCTGCTTATGCCAAGATCCCATTGCTATTTCCCTGTGCTCTTTCCTACTTCCCTTCTCGTTCTCTGGGGTTCCCTCTGCTCTTTCCTACTTCCCTTCTCTTTCTCTGTGTTCTCTGGGGTTCGAGTCAAGTGCCCAATTCTCAGGAAAAGACTGTAGCCTGCTTTCCCTACAGCCCACTCCTGTTCTCAGCTTGCTGGCTTTGTACAGGCCCAGCCTATACCTGCTCAGCTGAGCTTCCTCTTCTGTTAGGGTTTGCCTATCCCATCTGATTCTTCCCCAAGTGCAGCCTGGTATGTTAATTAGCCCCTTCCTAGCGACCTTAACCCTTTCAGGTGAGGTGTGGCATGAAAACTCCATCACAGACCCCATAAGACCTATGAGTCTCTCTGGCCTGAGTATGGATTGTAGATTTGGGCCTGTAATAAATTAGTTGTGTTTCTGTAGTCGTATAGTGTCCTCCAGAATATGTAACATGCCTTGTCTTCGTAGGACGGTGCTAGGGGAGATGTGCCACCGTGCATATACCCAAGAAAGCTGAGATAAGCACATGTCCAGTGCTTTAAAAATATAGAATGGATTTTGTGAAAGAACAAGCTAAAGTCAGATGTACAGCAGGCAAGTGCTGTGCAAGTTTCCCCACCCGTTGGTCATTTCTCATGATCATTATCCAACTCATCCTGAAGTTGGGGGAAAGACTCCTATTGGCTTCGCTGAGAGTTGGTGTAGGCTCATAAACAGTAAATAAAAAGCTATTAGGTCATCTCTTCCACCTCATTGCCAATGCTGGATTGTTCCCCAGTGGGATTTTTCCTCCCCTTCTGCTTTGTCTTGTCTGTTATCTCATTTCAGTAGTAACCCTGGGCTTCCTTTGAAGAGCAGCTTCTGTACTGAACTATATGATAGTTTTGTGATGTAGACAGAGCACCAAACATTTCACTAACTTGAACCCAAGATTTTAGTGGTAAAAATGCACAGCTCTGCATCAGTGTGCTGCCTGGCATGTCTTCTGCTTTAGAACTAGACAGGACAAATTCATTGGAAAATGAATAATCCTGCAGTGCCTCTTGAGTGGGAAAGGGACTGAATGACCGAAATAATTTTTTTTTTTCTAGTCTAATCGCTGAGATTCCTCATTCTCAGCAGTGGTGGTTTTCACTCTGAATTCCCTTTGATATTTGGGGTTAACTCCTTAACCTTACCTGTGTCATGCTTTGTCTTCTAGGCCAGTTCGCATGCTGTGGCAATAGTCTGTTGAGCTAAGATTCCATTGAGAGCAAAGTAGCACTGTGACTTAAATGGGCAACCCTAGTCATGCACCCTGCCATGCATGGCCTATAAATACCGTGGGGCAGCTCCTCAGCTGGTGCAAATTCCCCAAGCTCTTTTGCAGTCGGTGAAGCCATGAGAATTTATATCATCTGAAGCTCTACCCCCATATGTCTTAGCAGCGTCCATGATGTTTGCAAGCTGATGAGTGTGTGTGACCTTAAATGTTAACGAAGCGTGTTTAGGAGAATGATTTGTTAATTCAGAATGCATGGATGAATGGTTTGACTTTACTCTGAAGGTAAATATTAATTCTCTGTTTTGTAGTAGTGTGGACTTTGTGCAGGAGGTGCAAGAGACATCCCTGAAAATGGAAAACAACGCAACCACAGAGATTCTGAAATCTACCAAACCATCTATCCTTAAAGAAGAGGTATAAAGCATTTATTTTTGCCATGTTTATATTTTTTATTAACTAATGTAACATTTATTTAAGACTGCTATTGAATGTTGGAAAATATTACATCTGTGCAGAGTGAGAGAACCTTACGCTATGTAGCGTGGTAGATGTATGAAGATAGGGCTTTTGTCCTGAAGTCATTACAGTCGAAGCAGGTGACATGCAGATGAAAGATGAGGAACTTTCACCTTAAAACAATCATAGAAATTACACAAAGGTTATCTAGTGCAGTGCTTCTCAAAGCCGGTCCACCGCTTGTTCAGGGAAAGCCCCTGGCGGTCCGGGCAGGTTTGTTTACCTGTTGCGTCCGCAGATTCGGCCGATCGCGGCTCCCACTGGCCGTGATTCGCCGCTCCAGGCCAATGGGGGCTGCAGGAAGGGTGGCCAGCACATCCCTCAGCCCGTGCTGCTTCCCACAGCCCCCATTGGCCTGGAGCAGCGAACCGCGGCCAGTGGGAGCCGCGATCGGCCGAACTGGCCGACGCGGCAGGTAAACAAACCGGTCCGGACCGCCAGGGGCTTTCCCTGCACAAGCGGCGGCCTGACTTTGAGAAGCACTGATCTAGTGCATCTCCCCTCTCCCTCAGACCTGCCCTCCCCAGGCACAGTTGTTCCCGACAATACTTTCTAGGCTGTTCAGGGTAGTTTTGAATGTCTGAAATAATGAGACTTTCACCACTTCCCTGGAGAGATCATTCCACTGTAACTGAACTCACTGCTTTCTGATATTCAGCCTACATTTTCCTTTCCTTAAAGTTGACCTGCAAAGGTTTTTTTAAAATTGTGTGTGCGCCCTTTTTTTTTTTTTTTTTTTTTTTTTTTTGCTGCTTTGTTGTATATAAAGAGGACCTGACAGGTTTGTTTGTTTTTTTAGTTGTTTTTTTTCCAACAGTTTGTGCTTGTTCCTATCTTAGCAGTATTGGAAATATCAGATCTAGTCCTCTCTGGTTATAGTGGTGGTGTCCTGAGAGTTTTGTGGATGTTTACTCTGAGCTTGTGCACCTTAACTGAAGCTGCAGGAGTGTTGTCTTTTAACAATGAAATCCTTTCTCTAAAGTGTTTGTTAGCCATTGGAGTTAAATGGTTGTTTAAAAAAGCACTTTTAAACTGTCGTATTAAAAATCTCTTCCCCTTTCAGTTGCTCAGCTTTCATTCTCTTGATGCTTTTGGTGTCATAATTTCACTAGATCTCCAGTCACTATAGTTTTCCATGGCAGAAAAGACCCAAATTTCTTACGTAAATAAGCAAGTAGGAAAACTTTAACATTTCAGGGGGGTTTATTTTTCAATGAAGCAAAACTGGGCACAAGCCTTTTCAGGCTACCTTAATTTCAGCCTATTACTCCTCAATCCCTTTTGCTATTCTAAATGATTCTTCTTCTGCTTTGTCTTTTGCACCCTCCAAATAGTGGTAGCAGGTTGTAGCTAGCTCTAGTATATTTCAGGTCATTTGTGTTTCCCTGTGCCATGCTGGTTTTCACCAGACTTCTTGTGGCATTGTTTGAGAATAGAAGTCACAGCCCCTCTGCCCACGACCTTTTACTAAAGCAATTGTGTACTTCTGATTCTGGGTCACCTAACATTGGAGTACAGTTTCTCTCTAAGGCACCTGCTGGTTGTGCCCTCTAACTGTTTCTGCAGTCAGGTTATGTTGGAGAGGAGCAGATTTTATTGGCGCATAACAGCAATAGAGAGAAGTCACAAATAGAAGGTGATTCAAACTGAACATGCTTAGCTGAACGTTATGTGAAGCGTCATTAGCTAAGGTCTAAGCAAAGGATTTGTCTCTCACAGCATAATGCTTTCTCTATCAGCTGGCACAGAGTTTGACCATGCATCCAACCAGGCATGTGACAGCAAAGTTTCTTTTTCCTTTATAGGTAACACTGAGGGCTTTGTAGTTCTCCAGTAGCATGTAATTCACCTGGGCTTTGGGGTGGATTCTGGAGCATTTAAATAACAACCACTCACAGGAGGTGCTGGATGACCTATACCCTGTTAACTATTACATTGGATTGCCTCTTAATTGCAGCTTTTGGCCTCTGTTGGTATACCAAACATTCTTATGACAGGTATCCTGTTTTACTACATACATGGCATCCCCTTTTGCCGCCTCCTTTCTCAGGTTTGGATGTGGTCCAATTCCTGGTAAATTTAGTCATTTCTTCCTCCCTCACGCTTTCTTGGAGCTGACTGATATGGTTCTGACTTCCGCCATTCTCCCCTTTGCTATTTAGCAATGCCGAGATAGGTACTGGGATAATGATTTGCCAGGTTTGCTGCCTATGCAACATTGTTGGGCCACAATCAATAATCCAGGCCTTTATATCTTCTGCAAAGTTTAAAAATAATTGCCCAATCCCCATTAACTCAAAGGCGTAGAAATCTTGGGTTTTTTTTTTTAATTAAAATATATAATTCCCTTGGTTTGGGCTGCAACTGCAACATGATTTTCGTCTCTTCCTATTTTGGGTCTCATGCAGTTTATTCCCTGTATGCCTTAGGAGTTCATTCAAAGCAATAAAATATACCTGGGTGCTTGCAATCCAGTCTTATATAAGTCTGCATGCTTCCTACATGTTACACCTTGGCAAAGGAATTAGAAACTTCACCTTCTCCATTCCTGCTACACTGTTGTGACCACAGATCATCCAAAAGCCCTTGGAAAGTATTTCTGTCTTCCTGTAATTCAAGGATAACTTAGAACAACCTTGCAAAATAACCATGTAAATTTCCAGGCACAAAATCTACTTGGCCACCTTTACCATGGTGATGGAAAAGCGGTTGATATTTTGTTTGCCCCTCAAAATAACTGACTTGTCCCAGGCAAGTGGACAAGTAGAATGCTGTAAGATGGACTTAGAATTGGTTTTAGGGATGAAGTGAGATGATCCATTTCCATTGTCAGTTACTGAATTCTTAGGTTACTGGTGGCTCAGTCTCTGTCTCTTCATTCTGTGCTTGTTTTTCTCTCTTCATATGCTCTAGATGTTACTGTTCTTTTTTGGGCTGTATTCTTTTTCTCTTTCTAGCAGGAGTTTCTCCAATTTCATGACCTTTGTGGCCAGATGTCCCATATACTCCCAGGCCTGGTCTACACTACAGAAATGTGATGTACTAGCCACCTGAGACTACACTGGCCTAGAGAGTCTTCCTGTTTATCCACCACCACAGTTCCCTGCTTCTGTCAGGTTTTCTCTCTCCTCACAGCTTGAGAGTGGAGTGATCCTGGTTCCCAATGGCTAATTGGAAACCCTTCTCCTCTGTAGCTGCCAGTCCTTCTCTCTGACCTCTTGCTGTTCCCAGTGCCATTGGTTTGGCATCACCCTGCTGATGTAACCTATCCCCAAGCCTCCCCGTCCTGTGCAGGATGTTAGAAACAAGTCTTCTGTCTGCCCTCCCAGCAGCCATTTAATGAGCAAAGACTACTCCACCCTTACAGTGCAAGCCATAATAAATGAGAGAAACAGCAAAACTAACATCTAGTTCCACCTCTCCTCAAGGGACCACACACGAATGGGCAAAACACTAGGTGGAAGGAAGTTAAGAATATCTTTGCTCAGCCGAAAAGCCCACAGGCATCTGGGTGGCCATGGAGTTGATAGTAATGATAATGCATAGAGCTTTTCATTAGTAGAGCTCCAAAGGCCTTCAAATCAGGTAAGAATCACTATCTCTGTGTTACAGATGGGGAGAATGGTGACTGTCCCAAAGTGAGTCAGTGGCAGAGTTGGGAATAGAACCAATTTTCCTGACTCCCAGATCTCAGATAACTGGGCAGTCACAACCCCCATCATGGCTAAAGCCCATATAGGCAAATTCTCCATACCCCTTTTTCGCACAGCTGAAACCAGCCCCCTGCTAGGGGCAAGGCATTGCCTTCCTGTTTTATTTTAAAGATTAGGGCTGAGACTTTCAAAGCAGCCCAAAGGAGTTGGGCACCCAAATTTCATTGAAACTCCTCTAAACTCCTTTGAAAATCCCAGCCTAGGTGTACATACATCACATGAGTTATTTTCAATTCCTATTTCAAGAACTCCTCAGTGCATGCATTTACCTGCTAGTATTACAGCTTCCCACACACACTGAATTTGCAACTTATCTTTCCAAAACAACAACAAAATTGCCCAGCAAATCTCCATGGGGACAATGTCCCAACTTGTTTAATTTATTATTCTTTGTTAGGCAATCGCAGAAAGAAAATGGGTGAAGCTTGAACAGACGACCTATGTTGATCCCTCAGGTAAAACCAGGTAATTTCCTTGCTGAGACATTTTAAAATTCTTGCAGTTCTTCCCAGTTTCTCTGTCTGAACCAGCCAAAGGCTATGGAATGTGAGCACCATAAACTTGACATACTGGGCTAGATTACCCCTTTGACATTAATGCAGTTACTCTGAGGAAGAATTTGACCTTTTTTGTTATTGGAATACGTGTTAGCAGATAATACTTTATCCTGTAGGTTAATACCTTGGATTTGGTCCATGTGTTTATCTTGCGGTTCCAGTCATTTGCAAAGACCTAATGCTGCAAGGTTTTAACATGCAAACAGATGATTACCAAGAGCTCCCTTTGGTTTTTCTGGTCCTTCCCAAAGAACTCCCTTTGACCTGTTGATGGCATGATGTCTGAGACTGTGCAGGGTCTTGCATACTGTTGGGATGCTATTATTTGGAGTAGGGGTGGGTGGTCTTGCCTGCTTCTTACCCTCTCATTCATATTCTCGGGCTTGTCTAATTCTCTTCATGTGTCAGATAAATCTATCTTTTTCATTAATCATGATGACTGGAAATGACAGTGCTACCTTATTTTCCTTCTTCCTAGAGCATTGGGGTCCTTTCTGATTGCTCTCTCTAAAGTCTCCTTCCCCTTTAAGAGTAGCCTCAAGAAGTGGCAGGGATTGAGGCCTATGTGAAAGGTTTATTTTTTGTGTCAGTTCCATCACTTACTTTTGATTTGCAAGAGAGGCTGTGTCATTTTTGACTTCCAGTTACTAACAGGAATGGGTAACTGAGCTAGGAGCTTTCAGAGTAACCTGCTTTTATTTTCACGTAATGATTGTTATGCATGAGGCAGACGGAATGTAAGTATTTGCTTATTGCTTTTTCCAGGCAAAATTAGCCAGTCTATAAAACCTGTCTCTTCTATTTTATGTTGCAGCTCTTCAAAATAACTATTCTAAATACATTGACCTGCTGACTTAATTTCACCTCTGTGCTTCAGTTTCCCCATCTGTAAAATGGGGATAATGATACTTGTCTTCCTTTGTAAAGTGCTTTGAGATCCATGGATGCAAAATGCTATATAAGAACTAAATACACCTCTACCTCGATATAACGCTGTCCTCGGGAGCCAAAAAATCTTACCGCGTTATAGGTGAAACCGCATTATATCCAAATTCATGTTATATCGGGTGGCGTTATATCGAGGTAGCGGTGTATTATTAGGGCTGTCAGTTAATCGCAGTTAACTCATGCGATTAACTCAAAAAAATCACGATTAATTGTAGTTTTAATTGCACTGTTAAATGATAGAATACCAATTGAAATTTATTAAATATTTTTGGATGTTTTTCTACATTTTCAAAAATATTGATTTCAATTACAACACTGAATACAAAGTGTATAGTGCTCACTTTATATTATTTTTTATTACAAATATTTGCACTGTAAAAATTATAAACAAAAGAAATAGTATTTTTCAATTCACCTCATTCAAGTACTGTAGTGCAAACTCTTTATCGTGAAAGTGCAACTTACAAATGTAGGATTTTTTGTTTGTTACATAACTGCACTAAATAATAAAATAGTGTAAAACTTTAGAGCCTACAAGTCCACTCAGTCCTACTTCTTGTTCAGCCAATCGCTAAGACAAACAAGTTTCGTTACATTTACCGGAGATAATGCTGCCGGCTTCTTATTTACAATTTCTCCTTAAAGTGATAACAGGCATTCACATGGCACTTTTGTAGCCGGCATTGCTAGGTATTTATGTGCCAGATATGCTAAACATTCGTATGCCCCTTCATGCTTCAGCCACCATTCCAGAGGACATGCTTCCATGCTGATGACACTTGTTAAAAAAATAATGCATTAATTAAATTTGTGACTCAACTCCTTGGGGGGGAATTGTATGTCTCCTGCTCTGTTTTACCTGCATTCTGCCATATATTTCATGTTATAGCAGTCTTGGATGGTGACCCAGCACATGATGTTTGTTTTAAGAACACTTTCTCTGCAGATTTGACAAAACGCAAAGAAGGAACCAATGTGAGATTTCTAAAGATAGTTATAGCACGCAACCCAAGGTTTAAAAATCTGAAGTGCCTTCCAAAATCTGAGAGAGATGAGATGTGGAGCATGCTTTCAGAAGTCTTAAAAGAGCAACACTCCAATTCGGAAACTACAAAACCCAAACCACCAAAAAAGAAAACAACCTTCTGCTGGTGGCATCTGACTCAGATGATGAAAATGAACATGTGTCGATCCGCACTGCTTTCGATCATTATCGAGCAGAACCCATCATCAGCATGGACACACGTCCTCTGGAATGGTGGTTGAAGCATGAAGGGACATACGAATCTTTAGCACATCTAGCACGTAAATATCTTGCGATGGCAGCTATGACAGTGCCATGCGAATGCCTGTTCTCATTTTCAGGTGACATTGTAAATAAGAAGCGGGGGCAGCATTATCTCCTGCAAATGTAAACAAACTTGTTTGTCTGAGTGATTGGCTGAATAAGAAGTGGGACACAGTGGACTTGTAGGGTCTAAAGTTTTACATTGTTTTATTTTTGAATGTAGTTATTTTTTGTACATAATTCTACATTTGTAATTTCAACTTTCATGATAGAGACTGCACTACAGCACTTGTATTTTTCAATTCACCTAATGCTATTTCTTATGTTTTTTACAGTGCAAATATTTGTAATAAAAATAAATATAAAGTGAGCACTGTATTCTGTTGTAATTGAAATCAATATATTTGAAAATGTAGAAAACATCCAAAAATATTTAAATAAATGGTATTCTATTATTAACAGCATGATTAATCATGCAATGAATCAAGATTAATTTTTTTTATTGTCCTAAGCAACCACCAAAAATCATTTGCTAGCAAGACTCTCTAACTAAAGATGAAACAAAATTGAGACTGAGACCTTACGGATACGTTACAGTGAACACTTAGTATAGTGGCTTGCCTCTTGGCAGTTGCTAATCAGTACCATTCTCACTGTATGTTTGCATGTTTTGCTTTTGAATGAAGGTAGCAAAGTTCCAAGTTGGCTATTTGTGTGGAAAGCATGTATATTTAGTACACTTCCTTTTTTAGGATTAACACATCCACTTTCTCCTCTTCTTACCCAACAGAATTTGGGAAACCGTAAAGCGTACTACCAAGAAAGAGGACAGTTCAGCTGATGGTATGGCAACAGTTACATTTTTGTGCATAACTTCTTCTAATATTAATAATGATGAGGTGGTCTGCTTCCATAAATGGCGACAACTGACACAATAAAAAGGTGCAGAGAATAGGAGTAAAATAAAATGAATAGTATAAATCATGTAGAAGTATGGGCTGGATAAATGGACTATAAGGTGGATAGAAAGCTTGCTCGATCGTCGGGCTCAACAGGTAGTGATCAAATGCTCCATGTCTAGTTGGCAGCCGGTATCAAGTGGAGTGCCCCAGGGGTCGGTCCTGGGGCCGTTTTTTTTCAATATCTTCATTAATGCTCTAGAGGATGGTGTGGACTGCACCCTCAGCAAGTTTGCAGATGACACTAAACTGGGAGGAGTGGTAGATACGCTGGAGGGGAGGGATAGGATACGGAGGGACCTAGACAAATTAGAGGAGTGGGCCAAAAAAAAATCTGATGAGGTTCAACAAGGACAAGTGCAGAGTCCTGCACTTAAGATGGAAGAATCCCATGCACTGCTACAGACTAGGGACCGAGTGGCTAGGCAGCAGTTCTGCAGAAAAGGACCTAGGGGTTACAGTGGACGACAGTGTGCTCTTGTTGCCCAGAAGGCTAACGGCATTTTGGGCTGTATAAGTAGGGACATTGTCAGCAGATCGAGGGACGTGATCATTCTCTGTATTCGGCATTGGTGAGGCCTCATCTGGAGTACTGTGTCCAGTTCTAGGCCCACACTACAAGAAGGATGTGGAAAAATTGGAGAGAGTCCAGTGGAGGGCAACAAAAATGATTAGGGGTGTGGAGCACATGATTTATGAGGAGAGGCTGAGGGAACTGGGATTATTTAGTCTGCAGAAGAGAAGAATGAGGGGGGATTTGATAGCTGCTTTCAACTACCTGAAAGGGGGCTCCAAAGAGGATGGATCTAGACTGTTCTCTGTGGTACCAGATGACGGAACAAGGAGTAATGGTCTCAAGTTGCAGTGGAGCTTTAAGTTGGATATTAGGAAAAACCTTTTCACTAGGGGGGTGGTGAAGCACTGGAATGGGTTACCTTGGGAGGTGGTGGAATCTCCTTCCTTAGAGGTTTTTAAGGTCAGGCTTGACAAAACCCTAGCTGGGATGATCTAGTTGGGGTTTGGTCCTGCTTTGAGCAAGGGGTTGGACTAGATGACCTCCTGATGTCCCTTCCAACCCTGATGTTCTATGATTCTATGTATATAGTGCATGTATGGTGCTGTACTGTTGATCAAGTGTAGCTTAGGAGTAGAGCCTCTACCCCAAGGAACTTACAAATCAGTACCCTGGTTTTTGTGAGTAATCACATTGATGTCATTGTGATGGCTGGAGTAAGAACTGCTTGCATGACTAAGAGTTGCAGGATCAGGCCTTACAGCAAAATATTGCCAGAAAATGGATCCATGGTCTGGGGAAAATCAGTGTCTGAACAAATATTTGATTTGATCACTTTTCCAACAGGAAGTCAGTTATGGTCCTGGGCAGTCAAAGGATCGGCAGCTTCCAGTTTGGAACCTGTTGTTTGGACAAGGGTGTGGGGGACCAAATTCAAGTGGAAAGACGGTTAAGATTGTAGTAGCAGAGGGAAGACTCTAGGGTACTTGATTGGAGCTGTTGCTTTCAGACCCAGAGTTCCTGATGGTTATTAGGGTTTAAATGGAATTGAGATCATCCAGCAGAGAGCAATAAATTAGTCATCTTTATCCCTTTCAGTGCAATTTTATTTTTCAAAGTCAGTGGAAGTTGAGGGTGCTCACAAGACATAAGTGTCAATCTTTGAACTACTCACATGCTGTGTTTTCATTGCTCTTTTCTTTATGCTGGCAGGTGTATCAGTTATACCTGTGTTACAAAGAACTCTCCACTATGATTGCATTGTCCTAGTGAAACAATTCAGGCCTCCAATGGGAGGGTATTGCTTGGAATTCCCTGCAGGTAGGTAACAAAGATATGAAGATGAAATACACAGAATGTATGTGTAGTTTACTCTGTCCATCTTGCTGAGGCTTGTAGATTTCAGTGTGTTCTCTTTCAGATTCCAAGATCAGTGGTGGTTTCTGTACTAGAATACAGGCTGTTGAGAGAGGGATTTTAGTAATAAAAAAATGTGAAATAGCACAATGTCAGATTTTATTTGTGGAATCTGTCCAACCCCGTTTTTTTCCCCTTTCCCTCCCATCTTCCACCTCCAAAAGAGGGAAAACCCTTTGTGAGCTTGGCATTGGCATTCTCATTATGAGAGATGTAATTCCTTTTGGGGGGAGGCAGCATGATTTGGTGGATAGGAGGCAGGGGTCCTGGATTCTGTTCCTGGATCTGACACTGACCTTTGTGACCTCCCAATGCCTCAGTTACCCCATCTGTAAAATAGGGCTGACGATACTTTACCTTCCATTGTAAAGCTCTCTTAAATCTAAAGATGGACAATGCTGTAAAAGAACTCAATTTTAACTATTATTTTTAATGTAACGTTTACACCACAGGCCTCATTGAGGGAAATGAAAGCCCAGAAAGCGCTGCCTTGCGAGAGTTGGAGGAAGAAACGGGGTACAAAGGGGATGTCGTTGAATGTTCTCCAGGTCTTTGTTGTTTCTTGACTACCTGACTCAGAGCCAATCCTGCCCCTCTTCATGGTCACAGAATGCCCTAAATTCAATGGATCTACAATGGGTCCACTGTTCAAGATGGGAAGGGCACAGCGAGGGAGTGTGCACTCCCACAGTACCACATGGCAGTGCCCCAGGACAACACCAAGGAGCCATAGACATAGTCTGTGTGTCTATGACAGATGCGGATCCACTGGATAAAACCCAATACAGAGGACTATAGAAACAGCTTCACTGTTGCTCTGAGGCATGTGGGGGAATGATTCTGCTCTTAAGGAAGATCCCCATTTACTCATGCTCTGCTCATGGGGCCAAGATTTGGTACTTGGTACAAAAAGTTCAGTAACTTAAAGGTCTGGCGTCTTGTAATTAAAAGGTCTAGATGCCTGGACTTGATTTGATTTCTCCAATAGGTTTAAGTGGCTCTCTTGAACCTACCTACTGAATGAATAGCAGTTGCATCATGCAGTCTCTGTGCAAGTCATCCTCATTTCAGCTATGCAAAGGAAGGAGAACTCAAGTTCTCTCAGGGCTGATTAGCAGGAATGGGGAAGAAGGAAGTGCTGCCTGATATCAAAGTCCCCAAATCCTTTGCAGCCAGCATCTGTATTTAAATATTTTGTGCTGCCTGCCACAGAGCAGAGGCAAAACTGGGATTTAAGGAGAACCTTTATAAAGGGGGAAATGCTAGGGAAGAAGTGGGAAATCTGGACCATGGATTTGAGCATGTTGCTATTAAGACTGAACTTTGCCCTTCTACTTTTGCACAATTTCCAAAGCCTGGCATGTTGTGTGTGTAACTGATGGCAAAATTGGGCTCTTAGTATAGTTTGACTAGGAGCCTGCAGTTTAACCTTTGAGGTACAGTGAATGAGGAGAATGTTTGTCACTGCAGTAGAAGTAATCAGTAGGTACTAATACAAATATGAAAAAGAATATGTGTATTTAGAAGAGGAGACCGTTGTGGGAAGAAGCACTTGTAAGTAGAGCTGGGTGACTGACTAATTTTTTGGTTCAATGGCAGTTCTGAGCGGGCGGGGAAATCAGTTCAGATTGAAGCGCATCTGAATAGTTTTTGGAATTTTCAGTGAACTGAAAAAATTCATTTTGGGTCTGTCCATAGCAGGGATTTGAACCTAGGTCTCCTACTTCAAGTGCACGCCTCAACTACTGGACTAACAGGATGCAGCAGCACAACTACTAGCTCCTTCTCCTCCTCTGGCTGTTTTGTGAATGGCCAAAACTGCATTTTGTGCCAAATAAACTTTGTCCAAAACATTTTGCCCAGCTCACCTTGTACGAACAAATAACTAACTCAGACTTTTTGCCTGGCTTTGTGATGCATGCTGGTGAAGTTGCCTGCTGAATAAGTTCTCTTATTGTATCAAATAGATCTGGGTGAAAGTCGTGGTGTTAAAATGTCCAGTAGTCTCGTCTCTTCTTTCTCATAATGAACATCCTTTACTTTGTAGCTGTTTGCTTGGACCCTGGTTTGACAAACTGCACAACGCACATTGTGACCGTCACCATTAATGGAGATGATGCTTGTAATACAAGACCCATGCAAAAGCCTGGTGAGTCCAGGACATGTACAATATTTAATTTTTTATCTGTCTCATTGGAGGGACCGTCCTCTCTAAATATGCTTGGAAACTGTTGAAGGGTTCAGCAATACAGGATTCTAATAACTTCACTTGGGTTCACTGACTCCCTAACTTCTGTATGAGCTTTTAGGGTCTCATCCACCTCCCACTAAAGTCAATGGAAAGGTTGTCACTGACATTCGTGGGCGTTAGAGCAGGAGCAGGCACTAAGCTCCAATGTGTGTCCAAACTTAATTTTCTTTGTGTTAACACTTTTCTTTCTTCTTGTCTTTACAGAGGAAGGAGGTATGTTGCTCACTTAACTGTGGCTCGGAGCACAGCAAGTATGCTTCAGCTATACCGGATGTCACCCTGCACTCTGCTCTTCTCTGTGGTCAGGAGATATTTTCTCAACATCATTAGGATCACAGTCCTGATGGTGACATACTGTATGGGCTCCACTGACTTCAGCGCTCTTTAGATCAGACTTGAAATTCCCAAACAATTGTACCACAGCCAGGTTTAAGGAGGGGAAATTTCAGTTGAAATGGTCTCCATGACCTATCTAGGATCAGTTCCTCAGCTGGTGTAAATTGGTGTCGCTGTATTGAAGCCTGTGGATCTGGCCCCTAGACTGAAACTCTGCAATTGTTAATCCAGATAGGGGGAACTGCTTGGGTAGTTATAGGCAAATAAGCAATATCTTGCATTCCTCAAGCATGTCTGCCCCTGCGTGGCAGGCAACATGTCAAGAATGAGCCCTCAGTTCTCAGATGTCTGTCATTCTTCCTCCACTCTGTGAAGTTAAAGGTTTGTGGTCTCTCTTACCATACCAAGTATGCAGGCCCAAGTTACATTAACATTTCAACAGTGAAATATCTGATCAGATGGACCAAATAGGGGGAAGGGGAATAGTGTCTGTCCTTGCAGTACAGTGGTTCCTGTCCCTAATATGTCACCATTCTCCTAGCTAGTTCTGTAGTTTCAAAGGCGCCTTTGATCTTGCCTGTGTCTTAATCGCTGAGCATGGCCATGTGCCTGGGTGATAATGGTCTCTGGCTGAAGGTGAACCTGAATCCAGTTCCTTGTCTGCCTTCCATCTGAGTTTTAAAAGATGGGAATGAAATATACTTCTCTCAACATTAACTGAACTCTATATCAGATATGACTTGACAGATTAAAGACAATCCTTGTAAAATACACAAATTATCTATTTAATTTTTTTTGCTAGAATTTGTGGAAGTTATTTCACTACCAAAGAATGATCTACTGCAGAGAATTGAAGGTAAGAGCACTTATTTTCTCTTGCACATTAAGCCAGTTAATAAAAGCTTTGAAAATTTCTTAGCTTCTTCACACTTACTGTAAATCAACCCACTTCTTAGCCCCTGTATTCCAGTTTCTCTGGAGATCTCTCAGCCTGGGAGATTTATAACCATTTTTAAAACCAAAACCATCTACTTTCTTAGTTCTGTAATCTGGAAAACTTGCATATAACATGCCCTGTATCAGGTGAACCTTCAAAATGAGGTTTGTCTTCCAGAAAGGAATGTTCATTAGCACAATCTATCCAGCTGCAGTCTTGTTAGAAGCAATTACCAATGCAATGCCTGTTCCAGATAGCTTCCTACATCAGAGTAGCTACCCATTTCCACCCTGAGGCTTATCCTTTGTGCTTCAAGTCAGTTCATATGCTTTTTTAAATTCACTACTACTAAATTATTTAGGAATAATGCTCCAGAGGACTAACATGTCACAAGACTTTAAAGGACTAATGTGTTATAAAAGAAATATGGCAAAGCCTCCAAAATTTTTAAACGTGGCCTGGATTTGTTCTGATACTTCACGCATTCATGCTACTTGTCAGCCTCTGTCTTGAAGTCTTCAGAAGTTTGTTTTTAATTTCTTACTAATAGTATGAATATGAACTTGCATCTGCCCCTGTTATGTCTGTCCTGTCCTTGCCTTTGTTTGAAATTCATATTATGGGTTGGTTTGGGTGTTTTGCAGAGCTAGTGGCAGAAGACCATATTTTAGTGGATGCCAGAGTTTACGCCTATGCATTGGCACTGAAACATGCAACACAAAAACCCCTCCAAGTGCCTTTTATGAAGTTCTAAGGCTGCATATGTAACCTCGTTGAATACTTCCAGGATGGAGTCAAATGGTCAATATAGACTTGGAAGCTGTATGTTTTCCTACAATAAAAGGTCCTGTAGATTACACACAGTATTAAGCAATCATAGTTCCAGGAAAGATTGCTTGAACTATTTGTACTATATAAAGCTTTTCTCTAACTGTTCAACCTCTAACTCTGAATGGAATTTTATCCTTTGCAGAAGAATAAAAAGAATCATGGCCTGTTAAGAGATCATGTCTTCCTTGCTCCTTCCTCTTAAAGTATTTTTTATTGTTGAGCACTTCACAATTATGCTGAAACTATACACAGGGATCACTTAATCCACCGTTAAAGTGGAGCTGCTTCTCTGGTATAACACCCTTGGATTAAGGTAAGGGGAGGTAACTTCCCAAACTGACCTACACTAAACCTAGCTGCACAGAATACGCCACAAAGCTTGAAGCCTTGGCTGTGCTAAGTATATACACTTTGAAATGGGGTCAGACCAGTGGCAACAACAACATTATGAAAAATGCCATGTAATCGCCTGAGACAAGAAGAAATCAAGCCTTTTGGTTTTTATATCTTCATCAAAGATATCAGCCAAAGTTTTCAAAACTGTCAGTCCCTTAAAGGTGTCATATTGGGTACCCAAAAATCACTAGTCACTCTTGAAAACTTTGGCTGGTATCTTTTGAGGAAGATGTAAAAACAAAGGGCTTGATCTCTTCTGGTCACTGGCGATTACATGGCATTTTTCATAGTGGTAACTGCATTAGATTGACTCCATTCCAAACTACTACTTTGTAAATCCTGTGGTTGCTTAGCATGTAAGATTTCATGGGTCTTCAGCCTTAGTAAGGGGGAAAACTATTTAGGTTTTTTGAACATCATGCTTGGTTCAAATTCTTCTGTGCCACCCATATAATGTCTAAGGCTAAATATACACAGTGCTCTACTTCCCATTTCAATGCTATAACAAAGGGATTTAGTAAATTCCCTAAAATAAATGATGGGGGAGGGAGATATTCACATCAGCATTTCTCAGAAGTGCATAAGCAGTCAGTAAGTAACTGAACTTTCATGAGTGGCTTTGGTGTGACGAGTAGCAACACTAGGTCTGACGGACCTTTTATAGACGTAGCTTTCAAGCTTTCTAGAGGTAGAACGTCAAGCTATAGAATCATGGAATCTTTCTTTCCTAAGGCTGATGGAATTAATAATATAGTGAATCAAACCCAGTTCAAAGGTAGGATTCAGCTCATGGAATGGTACACCTGATCAACAACTCTTCTCTCCTACTGTTATTCTACTCTGTCAACGTGCTTTTGGGTGTGCTGTATCCTACCATCTTCATAAGAGCAGCACCGATAGGTTATCAGGTGAGGGTGAAGGAAAGAAAGTCCAGTTGGAGTTCCAAATCCACATTGAACCTATGCCTGGGTGCCCTCTACTGTAACTGAGTAAACATTTGTTCAGTGGGTGTTACTGCCAAATGTATTTTGTATCAACATCCCACCCATGGACATATATGATGTCACCAAAACAATCTTCAAAAATACTAAATGAGAATCTGTACATTCATACACTTTGGATATCTTATGATTTAAGTCTACTACTACTATGCAATATGTGCATGGGGGGGAACACTGCAGACACTAAAGGAAACTAAATGGAGGATAGTGATATCAAAACATGTCTAACAACTTTGTTCATACACATTTTTCGTATATTTCTGGATGTTTTAGATCCCATGTTCTGTATAAAACAGCACAGGTGCATAGAGGTAGTGTAAAATGTAATTAATACTTACCCGTTCTACAAAAATAGTTAAAGGGAGTCCCACGAAAAGTGCAGTCTGTTCATCACTCATCATCCGACCAACAGAAGCTAGGGATAAGAGCATACTTCCTGCCCTGAGGCAGTACCTATTTGCAGTTTTTCCAAGAGACTTCTCATCCTTGACTGCTATTTTCCTGTTTGAATCCCCTATTAACTTAGACCAGGGGTCGGCAACCTTTCAGAAGTGGTGGGCCGAGTCTTCATTTATTCACCCTAATTTAAGGTTCCGCGTGCCAGTAATACGTTTTAATGTTTTTAGAAGGTCTCTTTCTATAAGTCTATAATATATAACTAAACTATTGTTGTATGTAAAGTAAATAAGAAGCTTCATTTAAAATTAAATTAAAATGCAGATCGCCCCAGACCGGTGGCCAGGACCCAGGCGGTGTGAGTGCCACTGAAAATCAGCTCGCATGCCGCCTTCGGCACACGTGCCATAGGTTGCCTACCCCTGACTTAGACATTGCCACACAAACCACATCAACTTCCACAGGCAGCACACTAACTATGAGGTGATGTGCCGGTCAGTGGTTTAAAAAGTCAGCTGGTTAACTTTTAGGAAATCAAATTAACAAAGTTAGGATCCAAGACTTAGAGTTGTCTACACTTGAAACACTACAGCAGCACTGCTAAAACTGCACCAATGTAGTGCTTTTGTGTAGACACTACCTTTGCTTAAGGGAAGGATTCTCCCATCAGCATAGGTAATCTACCTCCCTGAGAGATAGTAGCTAGGTTGACGGAAGAATTCTTCCATTGACACCACTGTCTACACTGAAAGTTAGGCTGGCTTAACTATGTTGCTTAGGGGTGTGGATTTTTCACACCCCCAAACGACATAGCTGACAACTTTTTAGTGTAGACCAGACCTTAGCTTGTATTTAACAAAATGCAAACTACTCTAACAGATCTTACTTTGAAATACCATCAAGGATAATTAGGTATTATGACTCAAACTAAGTAATTTCGCCATGATGAAATCATTTAAGCGAACAGGTTTTTTTTTACAAAAGAAAAAACTTGTATAGGTAAGACAAGAACAGAATTTAATTAAATAAGTTTATTGTCTAATGTTTACACTTGTTACATTGCCGTTGTAAACTACGACAACAAATAATTTTTCAACAGGAATTGCTCATTTCCTCCATCTCCCGATTCCGAACACTGCTTTAGGAAGCAGGCCTCTGTCCTTCAGAATCACAAAAGCAAAGTGGACATGAAGTTTCAGTGGCACAGTTTTAACAAGTACTTGTTAAATACAAAAGGTATAGGCCAACCTGGTGGCATGACTGCACCTACCATGCGGGAAGCCCAGGGCTGAGAATGGAAGTGCTCTCTGGGCCTTGCACATACAGCACCCCTCACAGCAGAACCAATTCACAGGTGAGATGAGTAGCAATCTCAGGTAAAACATTTGTCCACCCTCATGGCTAGGAGTTGGGTGCCCAAGTGGAGACAACACAAATGAATAGGGAATACTGAAGCACAATGATGGGGAAATGCACGTTAAAAAAGTATAAAAAGTAATTCATGTAAAATATAGATTACATATAAATTCTGTCAATAACTTATTTAATAAGCTCAAGAATATTGGCATGTGGCCATCTGCACTCTGGTATTTTTTTGTGACTAAAAATGGGGAAATCAATTTAAGATCTTAACGCTGTGTGCAAAATGTTTACTAATCAAACTCTTACATTTTACCATCTCACTGTAGTGTCTGAACAGCAAAGTAGATGCATTGATTTCCAGCATTACAAGCAACACTAGATCTATTTAAACAAGATAATGTAAACTTTATTCTTAAGGCAGCTGGTACTGATGCTGCACACAGGCATTGCTCAATGCCCATTATGATAATGGGACTTAGCACTTGAAAACAAAGAAAAAGAAGACAGCATTATTGGACTGAGTGAGGCATGTTGTCAAAATACTTTCCCTTTTAAGCAAATCATGAAATTTTTGGACATTTAGAAAAATAAAGCACCCACTCCTCCAACTTCAGCCTGTTCTTTTACAAATATTTCAAAATACTGATAAATAATGGTGACTGCAAGCAGGATGCCAGTGCCTGATCCAATAGCTCCAAGAAAGTCTGCTAATACTGAGAGGGCACCAATGCACAAGCCACCAAATGCAGCTGCTGTAGGGATGTACCTGAAACAGAAAGTTTTCACAATTAATCTTTTCCATCCAAGGGTCTTGTTTTGCTTGTGCTATATCACTGTGTGTGACCAACTGAGGTAGCAACAGGAATGAGTGGATTCAGGCATTAGGAACTTCAGAGTTCCATTCCGACTCTGCCAGTGGCTACTGTGCTGTTGGTAAGTTGTCACCTCTCTGTGTCAGCTTCTCCAACTATACAAAGTTAAACAAAAAATATTTGTCTACTTTACAGCACTGTGAGGACTAGCGTTTTTTTAAAAAAAAAAAAATATTGGAAAAGGTTCAGAAAAGGGCAACAAAAATTATTAGGGGTATAGAACGGCTTCTGTATGAGGAGAGATTAATAAGACTGGGACTTTTCAGCTTGGAAAAGAGACGACTAAGGGGGGATATGGTAGAGGTCTATAAAATCATGACTGGTATAGAGAAAGTAAATAAGGAAGTGTTATTTACTCCTCATAATACAAGAACAAGGGGCCACCAAATGAAAATTAATAGGTAGCAGGTTTAAAACAAGCACAAGAAAGTATTTTTTCACACAACGCACTGTCAACCTCAAACTCCTTGCCAGAGGGTATTGTGAAGGCCAGTACTATAATGGGGTTCAAAAGGGAGCTAGATAGATTCATGGAAGAAAGGTCCATCAATGGCGTCCCTAGCCTCTGTTTGCCAGAAGCTGGGATTGGGTGAGGGGATGGATCACTTGATGATAACCTGTCTGTTCATTCCCTCTGGGGCACCTGCCATTGGCCAGGATACTGGGCTTGATGGACCTCAGGTCTGACCCAGTATGGCCGTTCTTATGTTCTTAAAGTAGTCTGAACACATAGCATGCTATGTACGTGCTAAGTAACTGCTGGGAGGCTAAAGAGACCAAAGACCTGCTTTTCAAGTAGCTAAGCATGCTATTGATTTTGGGGCAAATTCTGCCCTTGGATACAAGTGTTAAGTCCACACCTGAGGGTAAAGTTTTTCTCTAAATTTTAAGGAAACAGTTAATTTGAGTCATTTTAATGTGTGATCTTCGATAGAGCAAAAACTCACTCATACAGCAAAGAGTCACTTTTTAACTATTAGCGAACAAGAACATTGTTTCTTTTGCACCAGATCTCACTATGAAAGAAGGGGAAGAGGCAAGATTACAATGAGTATCAGCAAGAGGGCACAGTTATTAGCTGCCAATTCCCTCCAATCAAGTACCTGCCAGCAGAAACACCCACAGATTGTGCTGCCGCAGACCCAATCAAAAAAAGCAAGGCTGGGGTATAACTAAAAGGTTTACAAAACATACATGAACACTGTATAATGTGATTAACGAAATGCCTTCCACTTCTATTTCCAGCACATTAATGGTCTTTACAACAATAGCAGCACCATTGAGCATTATCCAGCCTTTACCCAATGTAGTTTTCAAATATGCTTCCACACATTTGAGTATTTAATAACTACACAAACCACAGTTAAAGCATGGAAGAGACTAATGATCTTTCCAGTTACTCTGAATGAATGTAGCTTTCAACACCAATACCTTTCTAGAAAACATTCCACAACCCAACTAACTGTAATGCAAGTTGCTTACTTCAGTCCATGATTTTTAAAACACGAGCCCATTCAGACAATGCTGCCAAATCTGTACGATGGAGGGAGCCCCTCACCCCCACATCAGGGACAAGGCATAATGTTTATTGCTTGGGCTCCAGTGCCACATACTGTGGAGGAAGAGCTGCTTCATGATGTCAGAGCTCTGTAGTGATAATTTGAACAGCTGGGAAATCAGGTTGTCTCCCCTTTAATAAAGCCACGCATGGGACTCATCCCAAATTCCGCCATTCTCCTGTTTAAACAGGAAGCCTCCCTTCATCTATTTTTTCCCAACTCTTCCATAAACACCTTGTCCCTCCTGTCTGCCTGGGCCCTATCCTTCCCCAACTAACATGACAGCATAGTATGGAACACGTGAGGAGAGTGAAAAAGTAAGTTGCATCTGCATCTTGCACTGGGCACAAATCTGAGTGGCTTTGCAGGGGACCCCACCTTTGGTTGAGGTGTTAATTACATAGTACTGTAGCAAACTGCTGCGGAGATCCAGCATTTCCTTACCTATTAAGCTCATGAACCATCGATGTATCCCTGTGGCCTCTCATCACCATTTGCTGTTCTTTCAGTTGCTTAGCAACCTGCAGACACACATTTCTATCAGTCTTCTGCAGTGTTTTATAACCAGCTGATAGTCATACAGAATAATAGCTGTAATCTGTTAGAAGCTAGTTATCTAAATTAGAGGCAGGATTTTAAAACACAGTATATTAGAGCAGTTACCAGAACACTTACATCTTTTGCTGATGAACCAGACACCTCAATCCATGTCTTGGAGAAGAACGCACAGGATCCCAACATAAAAATGATGTACACAATTACATGGACAGGATCCTCAAATATAGCACCCATGGATTCTGGGGGAGATAGGTAATAGCAGAGTCCACCAACTGGGTAAGAGCGAGCAGGGCCACCACCACTGACATCCTACATGGGAGGAAGAAAAGGCAACTCATTATCTCTGGGACTCTCCTCCTTACCCCCTTTATGGAGGTTTCAGATTCCTTTAATTAAGACTGTAGATACATGAACTTTAAAGAAAATTAGTATTTAAACTTCCCACTGGTTAAATACCAAAATACTTATCAAAGTTATTTTATAAGTGATACTTACTGCCCACTGTCCTAGTAAGTTTACTAAGAAGTTGCCACTAAACCGAACAGACAACATCTGGGAAATGACATAGAGGTTTGAAACTAAGGCAGACTGAAGAATGATGGGAATGTTGGAGGTATAGAAGAGCTTGATGGGATAGCTACTGTACTGTCCACGGTATCGAGCAGACTTGATAGGTAAATCAACACGAAATCCCTAAGAGAATTAAGGAAGTGTTAAATTTATTTCTAAACCCAAAGGCATGTCACAACAGCACTCTTAATAAGATACAGTATTCACTAGATCACCTAGAATGCAAGGACTGAAATAAACAGCCTTTGGACTAGCTTGTTTGTTTTCCCATAATAATGAACAGAACAGTGGTCTGGAATCTTCCTTGGATTGAGCCAAATATTTACACTGTCATGTTTATGCATTTAAGTCATATGATTGACTGTAACATGGCTGTCCTATTTAGTATGCCATTTCTCCTAGAATTTTCATTCACCTAAACAGACTACAGGTTAAAAATCACTTAAGAACTTCTTTTGTCTCTTAGTAACACCTTAAATTAGTTATCATTTATGCCATTTTGCTTGACTTGGAATGTTAAAAAAATGGATGAGTTTCACGTTCTGATTTTCACTTGTTCACACAGTGCTACAATTGTTGTCCTACTTGTAATGAGGGGAATTGGATTATAAATTCTTTGGGTCAGGCAGAGATTGTTTGATCAGGAGCTAGTACCATGGGGCTCCGAAACTAGTAATGTCTCTAGGTGCTACTGCAAATATAATCTTTAAGTCTGATTTAAATAAAACCTTAAGGATATTTAGAAGGTCTTATTGCTGGGTTCCATAAAACCTCTTGTACACAACCCTTTCCCACTCTAAACCCAAAAGCACCCTTTTAAAATGCACTCATTTTGTATCTAGGATTTGGGAAAACAAAACGAAACAAAAAAACTTACCAGCTTTTAATGCAGAAGCCTAACCAACCTCCGAAGATAGTTGCAAGCAGAGCATTCTGCTGTTTTCTGGTTATAGCTAATCTCCTAGACTGAACAGGCACACTATGGTTTAGGAGCCAGAAATTTCAGATTTCAGTCCTTACATCTTAGATCACACTTATTCCACATGGGGGCATTCTTTTGAAACTGATCTCTCACAGAAACCCAATCATAAGTGTCCAATTTTTAAATATGATCAAACATTTACATAAAAAGGCATATTGCATAGCTGGACATTTAGAAAACTTACAGGACAAAAGCTATGCAAGATTCTGGAACAAACTGCACCAGTCATGTCACAGAGAAGTATGGCTCTCTGGCTGAGACTGAATATATTCTTTCAAGAGCTGACCATGAAAACAAACTGTGCTGTATTAAGTGTATTCTGTACACTGCAGAACCACTAAGATTTGCAGCAAAATTATTTTTCGTTTCCAGAACATGAAAATACTTCAACTGAAAACATTAGTGTGTGTGGCATTTAATGGCAATGCTAAAGATCTCACAAGTAACTAATGTAATTAGTAGTAGCATTTATCATTGTTATTGTCATAGTGCCTAGGAACCTCAATTATAGACCAGGACCCCACTGCACTAGGCACTGTACAAACACAGAACCAAAATGTATCTGAAAATCAGCCACAGGTCATTTTGGGTATAAAATTAAATAGCTGTAATGTCAAATGTCTGTTAGTGAAATGACAATATTAGGGGGAAAAAAATCTTACTTTGTTACTCCCTGAAATTATAAGACAAATACTTTAGTTGTTCCATTTTAACTTTTGTAATTAGTTCTTTCAATACAAGACTAATAAATTAAGAGTCTGGATCCTTCTTCCTTTTGTAATTAAGTAATTGCCCTATAGCTGTAGATTGCACTTTTCATTTACCTGAAAATATATGACCACAGCAAACACAAATACTGTAGCAATCAGATTCATGAGATTGGGCAAGTTCTGTCGGTAGAAAGCCTCCCGCAAAGCACGGACTTTGTCAGTTCGTGTAGCCAGAAGATGGAATAATGCAATCACCGCACCCTCAAACTCCGTTCCTATATAAAGCAAAACAGAGTAAACCACTCCATCTTTCTTTTTGAATTTTAAAGTAAAAAATGAGTGTGAATTTCTAATTAACAAGGTCTGGTATTAATTTATATTTGAAAAAGTGCTGTACACATGTTATGAGATATGTTGTACTGTAGTCCTATTAGAACATGTATGTCATAATGTAAGATTCCCTTTCCAGCCTGCAGAATACCAGGACATTCAGGACACTGCCTTTGTGATAAAACCTATAGTTCTCAACCATGTGACAAAAACAATTCCCCCCCCTTTTTTTTTAAATGGAGTGGGGAGAAGTGGGGGAAGAAGAGAAAAGGAGTGGTAGAAAGGAGCAGCAAGCAAGCACAGTAAATGAAAATGCCAGAAACTGGAGATGCAATCAATCAAGGTAAAATTTGGTTTAGGATTTGGAGTTTACACATAAGCTACCTGATAACCTCTCAGCATAGACAGAAGCAGCATTTCTCTTTGGCCAAGGCTGGTCTCACAGTGCAGCCATGGACACTGAGGGCATGATAGAGAACTGAAGGTGGGATTCCCATTCTCCAAAATGTCAAACATACTTCAGAGTGTAATGAGGAGACACTAAATACAGGAATGTCTTATTCACACACTGTAACTGTACCACAAACATCTCCTTTGAAAATACTAAATCCACTACCTTTTCTATGTCTGTGCACCACAGTGTGCTAAAAATAAGACACAGGATTCAGACTAGGAAATCCAGATTCCTGAGGTCAAGGAAGGATTAGGGTTATGAGAAAAAATGTCTCCACTGCAACCACTAGAATTTAAAGCGGCAGAGGCAAACTTTTGGATTGTTATTCTTGATAAAGTTACTCTTATGGATCTGGCAGTGTTTAGTCTCCATTTTTGGACAATGACTGTTAAAAGCTAATCAGCACTTCACTAAACCAACAGTTCCATAGTTAACTGCTACTCTGTAGCACAATAAAGTTAATTTCTAGCACGCATCAAGTGAAACTTGTGCTGTTATAGTTATCTGTGCAATGTACCTCTGCCAGTGTTAATGGTAGTGGGACTAAAGGCCTTCCAGACAATGGTTTCACAGATGTTGGTAGCAATAAAGAGGGAAATACCAGACCCCAAGCCGTAACCCTTCTGCAGCAGCTCATCTAACAGCAGCACAATCAAACCAGCAACAAACAACTGTGGGGAAAGAAATGCAAGTAAGCAGAAACAAGAATAAATCAGTCAAGAACTTAAGTATTAAAAATATTACTGATTATATTTTCATTATAATGTGGGAGTATTCAATATTAAATGTAGATGTCCTGTTCCGTTGTAACCCCCCAACACTGATTTAAAGTCAGCAGGTCAGGAATTTAAGAGAATGAGTCTTCTTGCTATATTTACATAACTTTTCAGTATTGACAATAATAGTCACAATGTTTAATAAATAATGTTTTCTACACAGAAGTGATGTGTTGGTTTCTTACATTGTGCATGGACTGCTTTGATAAGATTTGCACCCTTTAATCAGAAATGTCCTAAATACAGTGTCCACTGCTTTCAAAGCCACCTACTCCTGTTTTAATACTTAACAGCTTTGACAAATGGGATCAAACATGACCCACTTATCTGGAACATCTTGAGCATATTTAACCACTGCATGTATCTTTGTCTTTCTGGGAGATTTTATGCCTTTCACATATATGCATTACATACATTTAAGGATGCGCTGTTTACAATGTTAAGAACACTTAAGAAAAGAGAAGAAAGCCAATGGTTTGTTAGGGGAAGTGGGAGAAGGGTCAGGATTTTCAATCCATCTATACTATATCTGAATGTCACAGAAGTCCTTATTCATAGAAGAATTAATTATGTACCTGAATTATGATAAGGAGACAAATTCCAGCACCCATTTCAGCAGGATCTCCATACATCCCAGTCATGACATACACAATGGCCTGCCCAATGGTTATAATCATCCCGAACACTGAAACAAAAAGAAAGCAACGCTCATTTATAGACAGCTGCTGAGTTAGTATACTAAGGATGCCTCGTATCTTGCATTTTAGTTATACACATTGGTTTGCCAAGAATAGAAATGTTTAGTAATTTTAACCAGAATAATGCTCACATTTCTGGGCTCCATTGAAAAGAGCTCTGTCTTTTGGTGTATCACCAACTTCAATGATCTTGGCACCAGCTAACAGCTGCATGATCAAACCAGATGTCACAATGGGCGAGATACCCAATTCCATCAAAGTCCCTGAAGAGGAAGAAAAATTATTAAACCACATCCCAAACCCCTGCACCTCTAAGGATCAGGCCTTTAGAAAGGTTCTGACCTGCAATTAAAAAAAAAAAAACACCTATTCTTCATATCCTTTCAGTCAAACACTTTCCAGTCTAGTGATGTTTCAAACTGCTGTCAAAGAAAAAGATCACTATCTCCTCCAAAACGAAGACTGCTGTGTCACAATCTGAAGTTTTGAAGGCAATGTGGGAGAAATATGTGTAGCCTTTCACTTCAAACATTTTGGTGAAACAACACTACGATCCAAAGCTGATGTGTACAGAAGTTGAACAGGATATGTAGTTCGTTCTCCAGTATTTCACAATACTGAACTCTTCACTGGGGAAAGTCTTCCCCTGGATTCTCCTCTCATGTCAGCCCTATCACTCAACTGCTTGGTTCATTTTGTGGACCATCAGAAAGGTCTCAGAAGGCCACTGTGATTTATCACTCACCAATCAGAGAATCACTGAATTTCCAGCTGAAGGTGCAGGAGGCATTTAGGAAGGCAGAATGTAATTACCCACATTAGAATTTGATGAGGACAGCAAGATTAAATTGACACTTTTAAGAAACAAGTCATGTGGCTATTAAAATGTTCTGATTTTTGTATCATCTACTAGCACCATGCTCCTAGCTCTCTGCTAGGATATTGGTTCAGTATCAGCTCTGAGGGTAAGATGCTACCTATTGAAACAATACCTCCTGAGATATAGATATCTGCAGTGTAGCCTGTAACAGTTCAGGGCAACTGCTCCTGAAACTACTTTTAGCCTTCCAGCTCTCCAACTGTCAGCTCTCCTGGGTAGAGAACTAGGTCTCTCCCCATCCTGACCGGGGTTTTTCCAGACTGCACAGTTCCCTGATTACAATGTGAGTTACCCAGCAAGTCAGACTGCATGAACTGGCCTGTTTTGCTTTCTCCTCCGAGGCTATACACAGCATAATTGCACACAGTTAGAAGTTACCACACAGCCCTTTCTAAATGAGCACATTTATACTTAAAGTGAAAGCATTACAGAGAAAACATTAAAAACAATAAAAGGACCTAAACACATGCTAATAAGCTTACTAGAGATCACCCCAACTCCAACAAGGGGTCTGGCAGGTGATCAGTCCTTCAAACCCCACCACAGGGTTTTTCTGGGGTTACAAGTTCATAACAGCTGTTAGCTCATTCATCCTTTCCTTTATACAGTTTGGGCCTTTCATATCGTCCTCATGTCTGCCGATCACCTGTTACAAAGGTCCTCTCCTCAGGGTGAAGCTTCAAAAGGATGAGTTCTTACATTACCAGCAGGGGTACATACACCTCCCCCGAGAGATTTCCTGGGAAACCCCTTTTAACTTCGTTGTCCCAAAAATTCATTCTTCTCTGGCACATTGTGTAAAATAATCCTTTGAAGCTCATAAGACTTCCCAGGGTTTACTGCATTTATAATACAGTGGATTCCAAAGCTATTAAAACATAATTCAATAAGATCTCCCAAAGATATTGCACATTTGGTCCTAAGCCAGCATTATAAATTTTGACTTTTTGAAGGTTTATCCATCCTTCAGTGAATCATAGGAAAGTCTCTCCTTTCCGAGCATGTTGCAAGTTTAACTGTTTGGTCCAAATGCTCAATGTTTCAAAGAACTAAAATTAGTATGTGGCCAGTTCAACATTTTATATTATTTTCATGATATATAAAGAATCTTAACTATGAGGAAGAACAAAAAAATTTACAATTTTGATTCAAATAGGCCATATCAAGTGTGTGTGTGTGTGTGTGTGTGTGTGTGTGTGTGTGTGTGTGTGTGTGTGTGTGTGTGTGTGTGTGTGTGTGTGTAAAGTGATTAAAAGGAGATAATATTCTGAAAAAAATATATATGCAAGCCAAATATTTACATTGCAGTATCATTTAGAGGCATCACTTGGGGCTCAGGACAGCATTAGTTCAGGCACTGTGCAAATGAGAAACAAAGACAGCCCCAACAAGTTTGATTACCCTTCTTTCACTTGCAATGAATTAATATACTGTCACATAAAACTATCAGCAAAGTTAATTTAAAAAATAATAAGGACCTAAACTGCTGCAGACTGAGAACAGATACAGATCAACTAAAACATAACAAGAATTAGCAATAGAGGCAGCATGATCTGATAGACTGAGAGAAGGGCTAGGAGTTCTAATCCCAGCTCTGTCACAGGTGCACTGTGATCCTGAGCAAGGCTCTTAACTTCTCTATCTTCAGTTTCCAGACCTGTGAAATTATTTGCTCATCTGTACTGTGTGGCTTAATTCACTAGGATTTATAAATCATCTTCTACTCCAAGCATCTCAAAGTGTAAACTAGTATTATCAATAAGTGGGAATCATTAATGTGCCCCATGTATTCATATAGCAGGTTACCTGTCATACATATTTGAGATACTCTTCCAAAAGTAGAGCATTTGCTCCTCAGATGATGCCAAATTCCTATGCTATTTTCAAAATAGAAGATACTTGTATTGGCTTTTGAAAAATGTTATGAATTTAGAGTATTACATCTGTCCTAAACACTCACAAAGTACTTAACTCTGACTCCTAGACTCCATGAAATCAAATATTTGAAAATCAATCTAATGTCTATCAATTGTCAATCATACCTGTTTAAATTAATACAATACCAGAGAGAAAAAGAGTGAAGAGAGATGACTAATCTACTAACCTCTGTTTGATGCAAGAATGACTCTCATCCAATAGAAAGGATCTGCAGAGTCTGATGACATGATTCCGAACAAAGGTATCTGTAAAGATATGTGTAGTATTAAATGTCTATACTTCTCTGTAAAGCTAGACTGCACAAAGTACAAACAAATACATACTATAAAGAGTAATTGTGAACTGGTTTCAGGTTATAGATACGTTGCTTAGAATAATTTATTCCAATATTCTTCATGTTTTGGACATTAAAACCAGAGCATAAAGTTTATATGACAAGCAATATAATCCTCCGAAGAAAACCCAAAGCACAATATGAGAGAGACATATTTAATAACTTGTACAAATTAAATATGCTGGTCTTCATGTGTTACGAAGACAATAAAATAGTAAATTCTATTGGTTTTGTATTTCACTGACATTTTTGCATCAGAGTGTTTGAGCTTTGGATGAATATATATAAAAAAATGTTTTCAGATTTGAAAATGAAAACAGAAAGCATTCAGTTGCTAACTTAACTTTACCTTTGGGTCCTAATATTGCATTTCTTTGCAGTTAAGAGATATAGCAGAAAACGTAATACAAATATTTTTGCCAATGATTAATTCCCCAACCACAGAAATTAAATATTTAAAATCTTTTAACTATGAAAAGTACCATGAACAGAAACAATCACGAATTTAAGTCAATAAAAGCCAGCATGAAAATTAACTTCATCTTTCGGGTTTTGATACCATACATCAAACAGACCAGAAGAACAGAAGAACGGCCATACTGGGTCAGACCAAAGATCCATCTAGCCCAGTATCTTGTCTTCCCACAGTGGCCAATGCCAGGTACCCCAGAGGGAATGAACAGAACAGGTAATCATCAAGTGATCCATTCCTTGTCGCCCATTCCCAGCTTCTAGCAAACAGAGGCTAGGGACACCATCCCTGCCCATCCTGGCTAATAGCCATTGATGGACCTATCCTCCATGAATTTATCTAGTTCTCTTTTGAACCCTGTTATAGACTTGGCCTTCACAACATCCTCTGGCAAGGAGATCCACAGGTTGACTGTGCGTTGTGCGAAAAAATACTTCATTTTGTTTGTTTTAAACCTGCGGCCTATTAATTTCGTTTAGTGACCCCTAGTTCTTGTGTTATGAGGAGTAAATAACACTTCCTTATTTACTTTCTCCACACCAGTCATGATTTTATAATCCTCAATCATATCCCCCCTTAGTCGTCTCTTTTCCAAGCTGAAGAGTCCTAGTCTTATAAATCTCTCCTCATATGGCAGCCATTCCATACCCCTAATCATTTTTGTTGCCCTTTTCTGAACTTTTTCCAATTCAAATATATCTTTTTTGAGATGAGGCAACCACATCTGCAAGCAGTATTCAAGATGTGGGCGTACCATGCAATTATATAGAGGCAATATGATATTTTCTGTCTTATTATCTATCCCTTTCTTAATAATTCCCAACATTCTGTTCGCTTTTTTGACTGCCGCTGCACACTGAGTGGTTTTCAGAGAACTATCCACAATGTCTCCAAGATTTCTTTCTTGACAGGTAACAGCTAATTTAGACCCCAACATTTTATATGTATAACTGGGATTATGTTTTCCAATGTGAATTTCATCTGCCATTTTGTTGCCCAGTCAACCTGTTTTGAGAGAAGGCATACTCTCTTGCTGCTGTTTTAACAGTGCAGGCCAGGAACACTTGACGTAGGTTAGAATTTTGTTCTACTTTACCTGGAATTGTTTTTTATTGGTTCAGATTATCTAATTCTAAAAGCATCATGAACAATGATTACTCCGTTTTACTTTCCAGGCTGTATGGGGAGCTCCGTTGGTTTATACACCTTCACCATGTAGTGTTACTTGTTCTCTCAGTCTTGATACCATATGAATGCAGGATTTCTGCATATATAATTTGGTCCCTACAGATACTAGGAAACGGTTTTAAGTTTTGACTACAGTAGAACCTCAGAGTTATGGATACCTCGGGAATGGAGGTTTATCCATAACTCTGAAACGGTCCATAACTCTCAACAAGACGTTATGGACTTCAGCGGGGGAGTTGGGACTGCAGCCGCAGGGCTGGGGGGTGTGGGGGACAGGATTCAGTGAGGGAGGGGTGGGGGTTGAGGGCTTCAGACCCTAGGGGCCACCAGGGCTCCTGGCAGGGGGCTCAGGACTTCAGCCCCACAGGAGACGCTGGGATCTGGGCTTCAGCCCCGCGGCTCCGCTCCTGGTTTCAGCTGTGGGGGCGGAGGGGGACTCAGGGCTTTAGCTACAGGGAGAGTGCTGGGGCTGAAACTGGCGTTCCCCTCGTAACTAAATCCCTGAGTCCCAGCAGCCCCCGCAGGGCTGAAGACGGAAACAGAGCCACAGGGTTGAAGCCCTGAGCCCCAGCATTCCCCCCCGCCACCCCCGTCTAAAGCCCTGAGCCCAGGTGCTCCAGAGGGTCAGAAGTCCTGAGCGCCACCCCCGCTGGAGCCCTGACACCTCCCCCCTCTGGGCTGCAGCCCAACCCCTCAGTGGCTGAAGCCCTGACGCAGTACAATATTTGCTCTTTTTTTGGGTCTGTGCTGCTGCCTGATTGAGGACTTCTGGTTTCACAGGGTGTCTGGTAGACCAGTAACTCCATAACTCTGGTGTTCATTATCTTTGAGGTTCCACTGTACATACAAGTTTTGCGTAATTCTCTGTGATGGAGAAGTGCACGCGTCATCAAATCTTCTAAAGCTTAACAGATAAAAATCATCTGTTACTGACTGGTTTGTAGGTTCAGAAGTCATGCTTTTTCTCTTATGCTACTCTTTGGAAGCAGTTCTTTAATCCTTGATGAGTAGGGCCCTACCAAATTCATGGCTGTGAAAAACGCGTCACAGACTGTGAAATCTGGTCTTTCGTGTACTTTTACCCTATACTATACAGATTTCATGGGGAAGACTAGTGTTTCTCAAACTGGGGGTCCCAACCCAAAAGGGGATCGTGGTGGGGGTCGCAAGGTTATGGTACGGGGGTCGCAGTATTGCCATCCACACTTCTGTGATGCCTTCAGAGCTGGGTGGCCAGAGAGCAGCGGCTGCTGGCCAGGCGCCCAGCTCTGAAGGCCGCGCCTCGCGAGCAGCAGTGCAGAAGTAAGGGTGGCAATACCATACCATGCCACCCTTATTTCTGCACTGCTGCTGGTGGCGGCAGCACGGCTGCCTTCAGAGCTGGGCTCCTGGCCAACAGCTGCCACTCTCCAGCCACCCAGCTCTAAAGGCAGCGCTGCTGCCAGAAGCGGCGCAGAAGGGTGGCAATACCACACACCCCTTATAATAGCCTTGAGACCCCCCACAGTCCCTTTTTGGGTCAGGACCCCTACAGTTACAACACCGTGAAATTTCAGATTTAAATATCTGAAATCATGACATTTATGATTTTTAAAATCCTATGACTCTGAAATTGACCAAAATGGACCATGAATTTAGTAGGGCACTATTGATGAGGTAATTAGCTCTTCTGGAACCTACCTCAATTATGGAAAAAATGTGTCCCAGGAATCTTGTCAGGTTGAAATCTACATTCTTCTAAACTAAACTACTTACTGAAAATTCAGTCTATTCTTGTTTCTTCCCTTTTTTACTACTGTAATCCTTGTAAAGCTTCCACTATTCAATACACATTTAACAGCTACACAGTGCTGAAATAGTATGTTCTTCCCTCTCAGATAAACATTTTAATGGCTCCCCAAAAGAAAACAAGCCGATTTTAAAAGACTTCCTTCGGCCTCTAAATAGCCTTTCACTGTTCAAAAAACTTACAGATTGTATTTTGTGGATCACTTGAATATACACATTACTCAGTGGCTCTAGAATGGTTATTTTATACACTACAATTTCAGAATCAGTGTTTTAAAGTGCAATTTAAAAGCTCTGCAAAACCATTTAAAAAAGGGTTTTAATGGCCATTTATATTAACTTTGTGCAATGAGATGTTGTCGGGTTAATTTAGGCCCCAGATTTAGGTTTTAATAATTCTTGGCACTGTGTTTTACAAACATTACTTAAATTTGTAAAAGCTTGCTTTTTAGTAACTAACATCTCTATCCATATGTCCATTAAAAAAATTATATTTAAACTGAAACAGTATTTAAAGGATGGATCTAGACCAGGGGTAGGCAACCTGTGGCACGCGAGCTAATTTTCAGTGGCACTCACACTGCCCGGGTCCTGGCCACCGGTCCGGGGGGGGTCTGCATTTTAATTTAATTTTAAATGAAGCTTCTTAAACATTTTAAAAACCTTATTTACTTTACATACAACAATAGTTTAGTTATATATTATAAACTTAGACAAAGAGACCTTCTAAAAACATTAAAATGTATTACTGGCACGCGAAACCTTAAATTAGACTGAATAAATGAAGACTCGGCACACCACTTCTGAAAGGCTGCCGACCCCTGATCTAGACTGTTCTCAGTGGTACCAGATGACAGAACAAGGAGTAATGGTCTCAAGTTGCAGTGGGGGAGGTTTAGGTTGGATATTAGGGAAAACTTTTTCACTAGGAGGGTGGTGAAGCACTGGAATGGGTTACCTAGGGAGGCGGTGGAATCTCCTTCCTTAGAGGTTTTTAAGGTCAGGCTTGAGAAAGCCCTGGCTGGGATCATTTAGTTGGGAATTGGTCCTGCATTGAGCAGGGGGTTGGACTAGATGACCTCCTGAGATCCCTTCCAACCCTGATATTCTATGATTCTATTAACTATTTCCTTGCAGAGTTTGCAACCCATACACTGTGCCATCTTGTTAAAAGCATGGCTAATTTAAAACAATCACACTTCTATTTTTTTTTAAACTTATTGTTACAACTAACATCTTAGTTATAAGATTTAAAAGACAAATATATCTTTCAGTTTGTTTACTGTGTGAATTTGGCAGCACTTTGTATGTAGTTTCACTGTTTACTCTATCATCAGTGTCCTCCATTTGTATGGGTCTTTCACACACAGTAACAAAGGAGAGAAATATATATAGTTGTTAAATAAAGAGGAAAGATGATATAGTAAAATCAAAGAAATGTTTAGAGGAAATCAGGGGTAGGTGTGAAACCTGAAACTACTTTTAACTTCTTTTTCAAATGAGACTAGATTTCAAGTTGACAACTCCCTTCTAAGGTCTGAAAATTAGGGGGTGTAACAAGAAGTTAATTTGTGGGGGGGGGGGGNTTAATTTAATTTTAAATGAAGCTTCTTAAACATTTTAAAAACCTTATTTACTTTACATACAACAATAGTTTAGTTATATATTATAAACTTAGACAAAGAGACCTTCTAAAAACATTAAAATGTATTACTGGCACGCGAAACCTTAAATTAGACTGAATAAATGAAGACTCGGCACACCACTTCTGAAAGGCTGCCGACCCCTGATCTAGACTGTTCTCAGTGGTACCAGATGACAGAACAAGGAGTAATGGTCTCAAGTTGCAGTGGGGGAGGTTTAGGTTGGATATTAGGGAAAACTTTTTCACTAGGAGGGTGGTGAAGCACTGGAATGGGTTACCTAGGGAGGCGGTGGAATCTCCTTCCTTAGAGGTTTTTAAGGTCAGGCTTGAGAAAGCCCTGGCTGGGATCATTTAGTTGGGAATTGGTCCTGCATTGAGCAGGGGGTTGGACTAGATGACCTCCTGAGATCCCTTCCAACCCTGATATTCTATGATTCTATTAACTATTTCCTTGCAGAGTTTGCAACCCATACACTGTGCCATCTTGTTAAAAGCATGGCTAATTTAAAACAATCACACTTCTATTTTTTTTTAAACTTATTGTTACAACTAACATCTTAGTTATAAGATTTAAAAGACAAATATATCTTTCAGTTTGTTTACTGTGTGAATTTGGCAGCACTTTGTATGTAGTTTCACTGTTTACTCTATCATCAGTGTCCTCCATTTGTATGGGTCTTTCACACACAGTAACAAAGGAGAGAAATATATATAGTTGTTAAATAAAGAGGAAAGATGATATAGTAAAATCAAAGAAATGTTTAGAGGAAATCAGGGGTAGGTGTGAAACCTGAAACTACTTTTAACTTCTTTTTCAAATGAGACTAGATTTCAAGTTGACAACTCCCTTCTAAGGTCTGAAAATTAGGGGGTGTAACAAGAAGTTAATTTGTGGGGGGGGGGGGGGGGGGGGGGNAAAGGGTACTTCACAAGAGCAAGTTTCATTGACAGAACTACTTAAATGTTTAATGTAAAATTATAAAATAACTGAACTGGTACAGATATACAAGGAATCCTCACTGCTCCAACATTAAAAACAAACATTATATCCTCTTGCATGTCTTACAGAAAGGGGTGTGCGTGTTTGTGTGTGTGCATGCGCATGTAAAGTGGTACATACCTGACAGCACACTAAGAAAATGAATAGTGTGATAGCTGTCCATAGTACTTTCTCTCTGAACTGGATCTATAAAATAGAATTTAGAAGTGGATTAATCACAAACCTGTGTTAACACTACATATTTAGAGATGATAATATAATAATATTCTATGACATAAAATGCTACATCATGTAGAGTTCAGAGCCAGAGTATTCAACCATAACAGTAGATTTCTAACACTGACTGATGTTTAACACTGATTATCTGATATATCTAATGTGACAGTAGTGAAGTTCCTATGTAATAATTGAAGAATACTGATATGTAAGATAGCTGTTGAGTTACACAATCTAACTTACACTGGAATTAGTGGAATGTTTATTATACAAATATAATACATTAATTCAAGAGGGACTGGGGCAGAAAAGCAACACAATGGCCTAAAAAAAGAACATTCCAGGACACACCTCCCAGAACATACCTGAGAAACAATGGGGAAAATTATTAGCTTCAAGGATCCTACCACCTTTTCCAATAGTTTAGGGTAGTCCTCCATCTTTTTTGCACTCATATTTTAAGGCACCTCCTGTGATAACTAAAATCCATTTTCCCTCTGGCTCTACAAGACTATGGTGACACTTCAGTATCAAAGAAAACACAGCTTTGTATCATCCAGTACACCCTCAAGCCACAAAAGTAAGAAAAGTTTCTTTAGCTGTGGTCTGACACTAAAGGAAAAAGGAAATGAGCTTTCTGAGGCCATAGGCCAGACACAGAAAAAGGTCATTCAGGTACTATCGCCAGAAACAACAACCAGTATTGAAATAACACGCAGTTATCTGATCAGATATGCCTGGACACTTCACTCCTTTGACATTTTCTCGCCTACAGTTGGTGCAAAATGAGTGCCGTAAGTGTCCTCCTCACAGTGTTTTCAGTCTATTCAAGTTCTTAGTTTAGAAAACATCCTGTTCAAACAGATTTTAACTATGCATACCAGGGGAATATGAACCACAGCTATCTGTTTACAACTAGTAGTAATTACTTCCAATATTAACATATCCAACCAAGACTCATAGATGATGCTTTTTCATAAGAGAGAAAAGCAGAGAATAAGAAAAGCACATTTCTTGCTCTAACGGAATACAATGGGAAAACTGATTTAAATGGGAGGAGGATTGGATGCAACTTTCACACATATTAGAAATTGATCAATGACCTGGAAGAAAACAAAATCCTTACTGATAAAGTTTGCAGATGACACAAAGATTGGGGGTAGTAAATAATGAAGAGGCACTGATACAGAACAATCTGGATCACTGGCCCAGCTTGACAAAGCCCTGGATGGGATGATTTAGTTGGGGTTGGTCCTGCTTTGAGGAGGGGGTTGGACTAGATGACCTCCTGAGGTATCTTCCAACCCTAATCTTGCATGATTCTATGATACTTGGCAAACTGGATGAGGGTAAACAATATGCATTTTAATGCGGTCAAATGTAAAGTACTACATCTAGGAGCAAAGAAATTTAGGCCATATTTACCAGATGGGGGGCTCTATTCTGGGAACCAAGACTTGGGGGTCATAGGGATAATCAGCTGAACACGAGCTCCCAGTGCAATGTTGTGGCCAAAAGGGTGAATACAACCATTGGTTATATAAACAGGGGAATATTGAGTATGGGTAGGGAGGTTATATTACCTCTTATTTGACACTGGTGTGACCCCTACTGGAATACTGCATCCTGTTCAGGTGTCCACAATGCAAGAAGGATGTTGATAAATTGGAGAGGGTTCAGAGAAAAGAGTCATGAGAATTATTAAAGGAAAACATGCCTTATAAGTGAGAGACTCAAGGAGTTTGATCTGCTTTGCTTAAAAAACAGAATTTAAGGGTTGATTTGATCAACTTGATAATAGAAGGTGTCAGATTCAGTCGAGTGCCCACTCTCTGACACTCATTACACTGCTGAGAGGGAACCCAGCCGCTGAGTTCCTGGGCATTTTAAACCTCCAGTGCCCAGCCACTGCTACAGTCTTTGAGTCCCTAGGAACACTCTTGGGACACAGACCCTCTGTGACACTGCACGCCAAATTACTCACAGTGATGTTATTATGATACAATTATAGCATAATTCTGATGTATTTTATGCAAGATAAGTCATGTGAGGTCTCATTGGGCAAGTTATAATTTGCTGAATATGATTATCCTATTTGTATGCGTATATCATTTTTGTGTCTGAAGTTATGAATGTTGACTATGTAACTGTATTTCAAATGTAGTTACACGTGGGTAACACCCACTAGACAAGATGCTTTCAGTCTAGATAGTGGGTTGGGAAGGGCCTATTCAGGGCAATAGGCCATTAGGAAAAAAACAATAGGCCTTAGGAGAAGCTTATCTCCCACCTGGGGAGCCTTCCTGAGAACAATACAGACAGCCTCCGAGTAATGGCTGCTATGACTCTCTACAGGATATGTGATGAGATCACATGTCTCTAGACTTCATCCTGGGATGTCAGTATTTTTCCCCGGACTGGTCTGGGAACCAAGCTTTGAAACAAAGAGTTCCCGCCATATGTAAAAGCTATATAAGACAGGGAGTGACATCATTTGGTGTTCTTCACTCCCCACCTAAGAAGACTCCTGGAAACACCTGAGGGACAAAGACTGAACTGGGGGAAGTGCTGGACCCAGATTAAAGGTATTTCTAGCCTGTGAATGAAACACATGGGGATTCCAAGCTGTAAAACAAGTGCAGCTTGCCCCTTAAGAATCTGCAGCCTGCTTGTATCATGTCTTAGGGTGAGAATCTGCTATTCACATCCAATCTATTTAGTATATTAAGCTTAGTTTGCATTTTTTGTTTATTTGCTAGGTAAGCTGCTTTGATCTGTTTGCTATCACTTATAATCACTTAAAATCTATCTTTTGTAGTTAATAGACTTGTTTTTGCTTTATCTAAACCAGTGAGTTGGCGTGAAATGGGTGGGAATCATAACTCAGGTGCAAAGGCTGTTGCATATTCCTCTCCACATTGAGGGAGGGGGCAAATTTTATGAGCTTATGCTGTACAGTTTCCTGTGCAGCGCAAGACAGTATAATTTTCTATTTATGCTCCAGAGGGGGTGCACACCTGGGGAGCTAGGAGTTGCCTTAACTGTAGCCTTCCTATGCAGGGGCTAGTCAGAGAGCCTGCATGTAACTGCAGCTGGGTATGGCCCTACCTGTATGTATGCTGGTAAAAGTGCAGGCTGGAGGGCTCTGCAGCTTGTCACAGCAGCACAGTGTGAGAGGGAGCCCAGGGTCAGGGGGCTCAGTGGTACCCCAGCTCCCAAGACTGCACCCCAGGGGTTCCCTCCTAACAGCTGGAACCCACTGTCCAGCCCTTGGGCTCAGTACAGACCATTTACTCCCTCATAGCTTAAATACACCCACTCCTAGAATTACACCCAAAGGTGAGAGACTTCTGGTTTACCTATTCCAGGGGCCAAGTGGTAAGTGTAAAGCATACAACACACACAGACACTGACAATTTATGTATTCTGTGTGAGATTATGAAGTCTTTGCAAGCACCTATATCAGACTGCACACTCCATTTGATTGTAAGGCTGGTCTTACCATCTTTACATTCCCACTGTCTTTTAACCTCCATCTTGAACTATAATTCCTGAGATGTGCTGGCATACGGCTATCAACAGACTTGTTAAATTTTGAGGATTGTCCATCTACATGACAAAGAGATGGCTGCTGCCCAGGGCAAACCATTTTTTCAAGTCTGAACTCAAAGGCAGAGGTAGCCTGGCCACAAACCTGGTAAGGGTTTCTGGTCATCTGTTGAGGCTGACGAGGGGCACACCCAACAGAATAGACTGGAAGATTATAAAAAAGGAGCATCTTTGGTGACAATTTTCTCCAGCTCAAGAGGAGGGAGAAGCAATCCAACATATAGGGGGCTGATGAGGCTAGGGAACCTGACTACCTCCCTGAATACTGAGGAACCACAAGGACTCCCTAGGGAAAGGTGAGCTAGAGAGGGACACTGCTAAATTATCTGTACTCACATGCTTTATCTGTTAAGTAAAAGAGCAATGGTATTAGATCCTGTACAAAGTGTCTGTTACCTGCTTTATACTTGCCACAGGCCTCCTTGCACAGTTAAACAATAACCCAGAAGGCTCACACCTTTGGGTGGAGTTCTGGAAGTGGGTATGCTTAACCTATGGAGCAGTCTCAATGGTCAGCACTGAGCCCAGGGGCTAAACAGCTGATTCCAGCTCTCAGGAGGGGGTGCTAGACAGAAGGTTTGCACCCCAAGAGCATACTTAAGGACCCCAAGGATCAGGTATTGGCTCGGCTCTATTCAGGCTCTGGAGGCTTAAAATACCCAGAGACCCAGTGGCTGAGTCCCCTCACAACTGTCTACTGAGTGACTGAGGGGGGACATATGACAGAGGGCTCTTCAGCCTAACAGATAAAGGTATAACAAGATCCATTGGCTGGAAGTTGAAGCTAGACAAATTCAGACTAGAACTAAGGTGCAAAATTTTAACAGGGATAGTAATTAACCACTGGAACAATTTACCAAGGGTTGTGTGAATTCCCCATGACTAGAAATTTTAAAATTAACATAAGATGTTTTTCTAAAAGATATGCCATAGTTCAGACAGGAATTAATTTGGGGAAGTCTCAGATGATCACAATGGTCCCTATAATAATCTAGGAATTCACCCAATACAAGCAAAAATCAAACACAGCACTAACCTTTCTTTCAGGCTTCTGGATTTCAGGTAAAACTGCACAGAAAGGCTTAATAACTTCTAAAAATTTAACTGTTTAAAGAAAAAAAAAATAAGTTTTTCAAGTGGAATAATAGTGAACTGTTACTTATTACAGCACTCACTTTCTTACCTAGGATTCAGCCCTTTAAATATGCACATTAACTACTTGTCTGACATTCAGAAAAAAGAGATTCATGCACAAATTCATACTCTTACCACTACCTGCAAATTCATGACTTGTGTTGATCTGAAGACAAAACATGGCAAAAGTTTGAGATGGAATGTAATGGTTATTACTAAGAAGGTCGGTCTTTTCCTTCACATTAGGCTTCGTGTCATTTTTATACACTCACGAAAGGAAGTATTATATATAATAATGACAGTGAGCTGGAACTTAAACGTTAACTGAAGATGAATATCTGCTGTCTTTCCAAGTTAGGTAAATACAGAGACAAGATGTTCATTTATAACAACACTAAAATATGCATAGGGAAAAAAATCATCCTAAATCATATAGTAGAATGGAATTTCCCAAAGTAGTTACTTAAAAGAAACACCTGTGATTTTAAGCCCTCTAAAATACTAGATGTAATCAGAGCAGTGTGGGATTTTAGTTCCTTTAACATCTGATGTGGTTCTGCCTAATATTTCTTTCTGAGAAAGAGTGAACAAGTTAGATAATATGATCCCCTTAACTGGAACAAATTCCAGAGCAAAGAATGATTTTTTATTTTTTTTTGGGCCTCCAAAGCACGCGTATTATAACAAGACACATTAGGTATGAATATCAGCAAAGATCCAGTCACCAATCCACCCACCCACAAATATTCAGGCAGAACTGAAATGATCCCTTTTCTTATTTTCTAATCTATTGGGCTATATTTTTACACCTTAATACTTGGTACCATGAAATAATAAGACAGATCATTAAAAAACATGTTTCGTTTATAACGCTGAAATGACTCCATTGCTGGTAAACTAAGGCCAGAAAATCCTACAAAAATCCAACAGGTGCCAACAGATTAGCTGGATTATCTTGGCCTGACAGCGAACAGAAATTTGAAAATTAAACAGTCAGAATGAGATTTCAATTTTCGAACCATATTCTTCTATCTATTTGTTGCTTCAGCCTGTTCAGTGCATACAAACACACAATACACAGAGCGAGGCCACAGCTCCCATACAGGGGATCTCAGCCAGTCTTATTGTACAGGCATGGTGTCACTATGGCAGGCATGGCCCCATCTGGCCACAGGTGGCACTTCAGCAGGCAAGGGCAAAGCCTCACTCAGGCTAGTGTGGTCAAAGCCTCCTGACCTGCGCAGAACAAGCAAGCTGGACAAACCCACAGAAAGATCCACAGACCTGATGGTTCCTTTTCCCTTGCCTGGGGCAGGAATGTTCCATAAGGCGTATTCCCCAGTGTGTTAGCCAGGAAGAGTCACACCCTCATGGGCATAGTCATCCACAACTTCTCCCAGCAAGCACTTTCTACAGTCACCCCTGGGCCAATCCTCCCACATCTCCCTTACAAGTCACAGTCTCACCCTCACCTGCCACAACTCTCCTGTACCATCTCCCTAAAGTCAAGGCTTGTTCCTCCCCCTGGATTGCCCCATGCGCCTCAACCTAGTGTCTCTGTCGTCCAGATCGCCCCTCGCCCCAGCCTAGTGTCTCTCAGTCTGCCCCCTTCCGGTCGTCCCATGCCCTCAGCCTGGTGGCCCTCGCTCAGGTGGCCTCAGACGCCTAGCCCGGGGAGCTGTCGGTTGGTCCATCCCTCCGACAGGTCACCACAAACACCCAGCCCGGGGAGCTGTCCGTCCCTCCGACAGATCGCCCCCAGACCCCCAGCCCAGGCAGCTGTTCATCCCCGCCTCAGGTCGCCCAGCCCGGGGAGCTGTCCGTCCCTCCCTCAGATCGCCCCAGACGCCCAGCCCGGGGAGCTGTCCGTCCCTCCCACAGATCGCCCCAGATGCCCAGCCCGGGGAGCTGTCTGTCCCTCCCTCAGATTGCCCCAGATGCCCAGCCAGGGGAGCTGTCCGTCCCTCCCTAGCTCCCTCAGGTCGCCCCAGACCCCCAGCCCGGGGAGCTGTCCGTCCCTCCCTAGCTCCCTCAGGTCGCCCCAGACCCCCAGCCCGGGGAGCTGTCTGTCCCTCCCTCAGATTGCCCCAGACGCCCACCCGGGGAGCTGTCCGTCCCTCCCTCAGATCGCCCCAGATACCCAGCCCGGGGAGCTGTCCGTCCTCGCCTCGGGTCGCCCCAACACGCAACCTGGTGTCCATGCCCCCCGTAGCCCCTTCCCCCAGCCTCCTCTGTCACCGCCTCTCAGTTCCCGCTTCTCCGCCCGATACTCACTGCCCATGGCGGCGGGGGCCGGCCGGCCTGGCCAAGGGGAGTCTGGGCTTCCCCTCCCCCAGCAGCCTCCTCCTCGCTCCGAGACGCCGGCCGCTGCCAGTCACGTGACTGCCGGCGCTGTTCCGCGACGCAGGTACTCTCAGGACCCCTTCCCTCTACCGGTCCGGTAACGGATCAGGCAGCGCCGTGGCCACCCACTTGCTGAGCAGTGTACGTGTGGGAATCTGAGAGAGGTGCGGGACCCGGGACAACAGGCACCATTCCCCTTTCCGGGAGGGACCCTTCACCCCATTCCTTGACCCGTTAAGCGGAGCAGGGCAGATGGCTCGGGCGCGGGAAAGTCGCCTAAACACGTTAAAGGACCCAAAGCGTCATCCCCGGCGGCTGAGCCGCAGCGGGTCAGAGGTCAAGGTCTGCGCCCCCTTCAGGGGGGGCGCGTCCACACGAGGGGGATGATGGGGGCGCGCACAGAAATTTAACTTTGACCCCGGCCGGAGCTCGCTTTTCCCTCCCCCTCCCCGTCCTGCTTCCAGCCGGAGCTCGCTCGCTCTCTCCCCGCCCCCGCCGACTCTTTGGGGGGGGGGGCTGTGCCCCTGCTTGCCCCATCCCCCCTCGTGCACGCCCCTAGGGCCCGATCAGGGGGAGGCTGGAGAGGCACCAACCGGTTCCTCCCATGTCAGGAGGCCGGGGGAGACGTTGATATTTACAGTCTTGACGCTTCACCTGAAGCCGTTCACACTGAGACCTCCCGGCCCGTGCCCCCCCTGCAGAAGGCTGGCCCTGGAGTGAATGTGCTAGGCTGGGGGGCACAGGAGAGCCGGGCTCAATTCCCTGCTCTGCCGCAGCCGCCCTAGAGGAGCTTGGCCCTCACCGGGGTGCTGTAAGAATAAATACAGTAAAGAGACCGCCGGCTCTGTCGGCACTACAAGCTGGGGTGAGGCCCCATCTCAGGTACGAGTCCCCCCACTGGCTCTTATTGAGGTAGTAGGAATAGAAATAGCAGCATAACCACAGTTTTAAGGGCGAGAGCTACCTACGCAGCCCGGATCAGCCATACCTCCACTGCAGTTAAACTGCTATTTATATTCGCATTAGCTCATGAGATATAGCGCTGGGTATACCCGAGCTGGGGGTCATAGCCCTAGATAGAGACAGCCCCCGTTCTAGAGTTAAGGTGCAGATGATGGCTTTTCTGTGCTATAATGAAACCTGGTTGTAAGGGTAGATTCTCTTCCTCAAACCTTGCTGCCATCACAAGCACCAGACGTGCTTGCTTTCAAGAGGGACCAAGAATTTTTCAGCACGACCCTCGGGCTGGTGGAGTTTCTAGACCTACCTCAACTTCCTGCTGTTTGGATTCCTGCTATAAAATTAAGGAAATATAATACAAATCCCCCAATCATTTCCTGCTTAGAAACACATAAACCCAGCTAATTACTCCTCCTACTTTAAGGGATATAAGAGCAAAAGTGCCAAACTACCATTGAATTTTAACAGGATGTGGGAGCCTAACCCTAGGCTTCTTTAAAAAAAAAAACAACCTAGCCTACATGCCATTGGACAGTAGCAGGATCTGCAAACTCTTTTTGCTGTGGCCACGTAACACCCATTTCTCCAATCTTCATTGCATTCAATGTCATTCTAACAGCAGCTCCTAACAGCCATAGCTACACTTAATGTGGGATGGTGGGGGCAGGCATAGGAGGGCTTGAAAATCCCACAAAACTCAGCCACAGTGAAAAGGAAGAAAAGGGTTAAACATTTTAACTACAAAAAGCATAAATAATTAGGGCAGAGCTAGAACGTGACAAAGACCAAATGGGCTCAAGTTTAATTCAAAGACAGTATTCCAGCAGATGCAAATGGACACAATAGGACAAAATATACATATAAATTGAAAACCAATTTGGGAGGGGGGGAAAGGGGTTGTATTCCATTCTCTCCTCTCATTTTGATGTCTGTTTTGTCAAACACTGAGCTTTTAAAGGAAGAGAGAGTTGTCTTTTTGTGTTTGTAGAGTGCTAACATTAAACCTGTGTAGGCACTGTTACAATACAACTATCAACCTACATCACGGCTCTAAAGCTTCAGTACTACTGTTACCATATGAAATCAAACAGGGATAGAAAATAAGAGCATATCCTCTTCATTCCACTGAAATGGACAGAACTAAGATTTATGGGAGGAAAGTGTAGGAAGATGGTCAATAAACAGAGACTGTTCCCCCAAGGAGAAGTGTAGGGACTCAGGCATAGCTCTGGGTTTAGACTTTATGCATGCAACTGTTTGCAAGTTTGTCATTGACAAGACATCACTGTCAACTTGGTAGAGGAAGGAGATTACGTAGAGCCTGCTTTTGGGGGGCGGGGGGGAAGAAGGTGAGTAAGTGCTATACTGATGCAGTATTAAATAGAGGAGAGCAAGGAAAGCAGGGGAGTAAGGGGTAATGTACCACAGGGCTGAACTCTGAAGTGCCCCACTTCAAATAGGGTTTGCTGAGTGAAGGCAGTAGGTTAGTACACACTCTGCATTCGGTCCCAGCTGTGGACAATGAGTAGATGCCAGCAGACTACATAGCACTGGAGACTCACTGGTCCAGCTAGGACTTCTAAGAAAAAACAGGAGCTCATTTACTAAGATATGCCTAAAGTTCTTCAGAGCTTAACACTAGATATGGCTGCTTACACTGACTGTATTATAACTAGCAAAAGTTTGAGATCTGCTGTTACAATACTGTATGCAGCATACCTAAAGATGACTGGAAAGGCCAATGCTATTGTTGCTATTAACCTCAGGAAAATGCAACACAATGTTCCACAAGTACTCCCCCCACAAAGACAAAGTGTCCCATAAGCTCCTGCTGCACTCTGTCAGCCAAAGTAACATGTTAAACAACTGTTGACATAGGTATAGTCTGGACACAAATTCCAGCATACTATTCCCTGCCTTGCTACAGACTCCCTCTATGGAGTTAGGCAGGGTCACTTAACTTCTATGAAATGGAAGAAAAACCTGCCTCATACAGGAGTGTTCTGAAAATTAGTTTGTGATGCTTGTTTAAGATAAAAGCAATTTAATTTTAAAAATCAACGTGACTAATGATGTTTGTGGAGCTCTTACGCTCATAACTTATGTCACATGTCACCGAAGAGCTGAACAAAATATTGCTATAGCATTATTTGACACTTTTCTAAGTGCCAGCCAAAAAAGCCAAAGGAGGTCATTTAACCTTTACATTAAAAAAAAGAACTGCTGTATTCAGTGTTCCAAATGCTAGATATCAAATAATGCAATTTAAACTTATATTACACTGCATGTATTTCTGCCATTCAAATCTTTCTGAAAAAGCCAAGACAAGAGTTAAACTAATGAACTGCAGCAACATTTCTCGTCCACTAAGACCAGACAGCTGCACGTTAGAGATGTGTTATCTCAGACTGCAATAGTTACAGAATTCAGCACAGAAAAGGGCTTGGAAATGGAAATATAGGGTGAAAATTAATATTGTATTACAGTAATACATGCACTAAATGATGTCTGATGTTTCATATTCAAGAGTGTTGGGATATGAGCAACAGAAATGAACAAGGTAAACAGCCATTTTGATACATCACATCTCAGAAAGCAATGGCTAATTCTTTAAAAATGGGTGAGTGCATTTTTTGTTGAAGAAAGGTGCTGGTTTCACAGTCCTGGAGGCTAGAGCTCTCTGTTTATCCTCAGAATAAACACAACACAGGCAGCCAGCACCGCCATCTTCCCATACACTGCCCAGCCATTGTGCCTCAACCCTGACATAGAGGCACTGCTCAGGGGTGAGAAGATAGTTGTGTCCATGGCTCATTCAATTCTCTGCTGAAATTGTCAATCAGGGAACCCAAGTGTGGTATTTTCCCCCACCCCTGCCCACTCAGAGACCCATCAAACCTGGTTCTCAAAGGCCAATGCAAAACACTTTATTGTTATAGAAATGCCATAGTTGAAGACATTACTCAATTCTTAAACATCCACTGAGGTATAAAAATCTAAATTTAAAGTCAAGGGAAAACTGTTCCCACAAATGAACAATACCAAAGAACTATGGATTTGAACTGCTATGTGGGATAATGCTTTATAAATGAAACATTTGATTTCCCAGTTAACTGACTCATCTCACTGCAGATCTGTTTTTATATAATGAAAAAAAATACAAAAAGGACAGTGAGAATTATCCTCTGCGTAATACACACAGGCTGAGGTCATTATGGGTTTTGTTGCATCCGTACATTTAAAGAACTGTCTACTCTTTCCAGAACAGTTCCTGGATTTGTTCTTCCTTTTTAGGATGAAAAGGCCAAGGGGTTTTCCTTGTAAGGAGTTTACAAATATTATAAGAAACTGGTTTCCAAGTAGAAAGGTCTTAGACAAAAGTTTTGGCAAGGAGGTCTTCCTGTTGCTGCTGGTGTAGTGTTCCAATGCCCACTGCTGGGGCTGGTAAGGGAGGTCTACTCACAAGATGGAGCTGCAATTAAAGTTCAAGAAGGGGGGGGGGGGGAAAGTGATTTAGACAGATATCTGATTATCTGATTAAGATTGATTTTATTCATTTAACTAACATGATTCTATGCCATTAGCACCATGGCACTTGAATGCCTCAAAATAAACGAAACACAAACATTGGATCCTCGAGTCCCACATATACATGATTCAGGAAGCTTTTGCTGTCCTTTTACTAATCAAAAAGTATCTGCTTCACCCTAACTCAACAATGGGATGATTGCCTGAGTAAACTATGCCCCCAAAACCAAAATATTAAAGGTGACAGTCCACCCAAAGGAGATTTCACAGTGAAGGACCCTGAAAAGTTCAGTTCCAAGAATGAGAGCAAAAGTGCCTCACCAGATCTTAACCACCCCGCTCACTCCATTCCCTCCTTCCATCACTTGCTCTCCCCCCACCCTCACTCACTTTCACCAGGCTGGGGTGCGGGCTCTGGCTTGGGGCCATGACGTTCGGAGTGTGGGAGAGGGCTCCGGGCTGGGGCAGGGGTTTGGGGATGCAGAAGGGAGTGCAGGGAGCACGCTCTGGGAGGGAGTTTGGGTGCGGGAGAGGGTTCAGGGCTGGGGCAGGGAGTGAGGTGCGGGATGGGGAGGGGAGCGGGCTCCAGCCAGGCAGCACTTACCTCGGGCGGCTCCCAGTCAGTGGCGCAGTGGGGCTAAGGCAGGCTCCCTGCCTGCCCTGGCCCCACACCGCTCCTGGAAGCGGCCGGCACGTCCCTGCAGCCCGTGGGGGGGGTAGTTACTTGCAGCCCGGCCCCACTGGACTTTTAGCTGCCTAAAATCTCCCAGTTTGGCTTCAGTAGCCTCCTGGAGATACAGCCTGATTCCAGGAGACTCCTGGCAAAACCGGGAGGGTTGGCCACCCCATTGGGGGGAAGGGGGGGGCACAACCTCACCTGGCCATTCTATATGGGTTTAGGCATGCTTTTTATTGGATCAGGCCCCGAAGGCAAGACAGATGGGGGAACACCTCGTTTGTGCATCCCGCTTGGGCACTGAGCTGCTGGGCGATGTCAGGAGTTATGCACCTGTGCACAGGCCCAGCAGCTAAAATTCAGAGGCCTCAGGGACTGCAGAGGTGGAAACTTAGGGGGTCTACATGGCTAGGTGGCAGCTGTGCAGCAGTTTTGTGAATGCCAGTGGTACCTAAATGTTGGACTTAGGCACCTAAAGTGGAGACCTATGCCCCTACTACTTGGGGCCTTTTCATCTTGTCTATTTATATCGTAAACTCTTTGAGGCAGGGTTTCTCACTGTTTGTAGAGCACCTCACACAACAAGGCCCCAATTCTGGCTGTGACCACTAGATACTACTCTAACATATATAATAGCTTAAGTTGGACTATTACACTTATTTGAGGGTTTTTACGTTTATGAACATTAAACTAAATCACTGCTAATTCCTAGTAGCAAAATATATATAGTATCTAAAGACTCAAACTTCAATTTAAAAGATTACTGTAAACCTTACCTTACATGCCAACTGCTTCTCAAACCTTGGTGACACAAAGGCCCAGGGACCCATGTTCTGTGGCTCCTCCTGACTCCAAATAAAATCTGTAGGAAAGATAAGAGGCCATGTGTTTGTATATTCCATATACACCAATTGATCTTCCCACTGAATCCAGAAACAGGTATTAATGAGTCTCTAAGCTAGTTCTCTTAGCTGTATATTCCCATTCCATCTACAATGGTCCTGCTATGAGAGCAAAGGCACCACCTTTCAGTCTGAGGCTTACTAGACTGGACTGACTTTGTTACCACACAATGCTGTCGCCAGGGGTGAAAATAAAGGTGGACGAAAATTCATATTTTAAGAACAAATTATTCTTCCCATTTCTTTTTGTTCCTCTACCTCCAAATCCTTCCATTACAGAGAACACTTCCTCACTTTCATGTGCTTTGCAGGATCTCCCTCAAGGCCAAGGGATCCAACAGTGGTGATCAATAGGAAAAATACCAATTAACTGATCTGCAATATTCGTTTAAATGCATGTATTGTAAAATTAAGCCATTGTATCAATAAGCCCTTTAGGGCAAGGATTGTCTCTTAGTCTGTTTGTACAGGGCCTAGCACAATGGGAACCCAACCTCAATTGGGCTCCCAAGTTCTGTTGTAATACAAACTCAATTTGTATTACACCACTACCCCAATATAACGCGACCCGATATAACACGAATTCAGATATAATGTAGTAAAGCAGCACTCCGGGGGGGGGAGGGGGGGGGGGAGAGAAGACTGTGCACTCTGGCGGATCAAAGCAAGTTCGATATAACGCGGTTTCACCTATAACACGGTAAGTTTTTTTGGCTCCCGAGGACAGCATTATATCCAGGTAGAGGTGTACCACGGCCATCTGCTGGATAGATTCAGAACTGCTTATCTGCATCATAGGTTCCATACTAGTATCACTTGCACCATAGGGGAATATAAGGACTTGTGTTTCTAAAGCAGCATATCTGAAGTTGTATTGGGGGAGCAGGACGGACAACAAAACCAAACCAAGTCTAGACCTTTTAATCCTAAAAGGAAAACAAACAATGTGGAGCAGCAACAAGTGGAGTTCCTAGATGGCCATGGATTTGTTTCAATACTTTAAAAGAGGTTAAATGCAAAGTATAACAATCTGCCTGACCTTTGGCATTTTTATACTTGTTCATCTCTTGCTGTAGAGCTTCCAGGGGGAAAGGACACAGTTCTTCTAGTCTGACAATAGCAGTGTTGTGCTTCTTCTCTCCTAGTGCCTCTCTCTGTTTCACCAAAGCATAGTAATGCTTGCCAGAACACAGCACCACTCGGCTGATGCTAAAAGGCAGAAAAATTGAGGTGTTTTCAAGGACAGCATTTTGAGAGAGACCTTACACAGCCACTTGTTATACATTAAATCCTAAACCTTTAGCCTTTTCTAAAAACCCAACCCAACCCAACAACACTGGATAAGGCCAAAGTGCCGACTATCAGATCAAAAGAAAGAAAAAAAAGAGGGCAGAAGAGACAGGATTGTCCAGTTATTAAGTTCCTAGTCTTGGATCAACTCCCTGTTCTGCCCCAGACTTGGGCAAGTCACTTAGTCTCTCTGTGCCTCTGTTTCCCCCATCTGTTAAATGTGGATAGTAGTACTTCCCTAACTTACAGGGTGTTGAGGATAAATACATTAAAAATTTGAGTCGTTCAGATTCTACAGGGATAGTAGCCAAATAAGTACCACAGATAGAAGCTTATCCAAACAGGGCTCTTTATATTCCTACCTACAGAAGGGAAAGAGAGACACAAAACATACTTTTGAAATATAGTTCTCTGCTTCAGCCATGGTTCTCATCTCCACAGACTCCTCACTTCAGCATGTTAAGTGTTCAAAGACCAATATAACAAAAACTATTATTTTTCTCATAAAAATAGCAGCAGAGTGGGGGATTCATTTGTTTATGAATGAGCAGCACTGGTCAGTGTCAAGCACACAATAGGCAGAAGCAAGATAAACCACCAAACTCAAGCTCTGAATGCACCTGAGCTCAGGCCTCAATGATTATATCCTACCCATTCCTGCTGTTTCATTCCTGGGGCTTCTTTACCAACTGTCAGTTGCACTGAAGTTTCTGGTGGTGTAAGATATGCCCACCAACTATGCAGAGATCACAGTTCCTAAAGATTAGATCAATCTCCTTTATGTGCAGTGCAAAACCTTCAGGCCTAATTCGGCTCTCATTTATAGGGGTGTAAATCCAGGCTAACTAATGAAATCAGTGGAGTAAGTTTTACAGAGGTGACAAGAGAATAACAGGACCTATAATTCTACCTTAGGTCTCCTACTGATCCTGTTTATTTTTTCTTCATAAAATTATCAGAAATGAATTTTCAAGGGGAAAAAAACAAAAAAACTTGTTTTACAGCCAATTATGCTTACATGCTGTTTGGAACTGTGAGTATTAGAAACAAGAATCAAGTTACCTGTTAGGATCCACTGACAAATCACCAATTACAGGCTTGAATGTTGTCCCTGGGGCCATTTCTTGAAAATTTGACACCGCCCCCTAAGAGGGGAAAAAGTAGGATATTTAACTTGTGGTTTTCAAATCTAAAAATCAATGTGCTGTATAAGGATTAAAATATGATCCCGAAGAAAACCCCCACAAGTCTTGTACTACTTGTTATTGATCAGAAAAGTTTGTCTGTCAGTTGTTTATGGGGATTCTGAGTTTCTTGACATAACATTCATTATTAACAATGGCTACAATCAAACTGATTAACAGCTGATGCCAAGGGATTAAAGAGACATTGTCAAATAAATTTTAGCCCACAGATTTAGACTAAAATTTTACTGAAACTATTATGAAGAGTTATCCAGTATATTTTTTTTTCCTCTTTTTTTTTTTAAATTTCCAGGATTTCCTCCCACCCTCTTGAAAGGGCAAAGGGTGGAAGAATTAAAACCAAAAAAACCCAAACCCCCTCACATTCTTTGCCAACACTGTGAATGCCAAAACATAGAAGGACATTTTGCTAATGCATGAGAACCGGGAAGTGAAACTCACCAATGTAGTCTCAATATCTAAGATGAGTGAAATGGAAAAAGCAAACGTAAGTGGAGAAAGTCAAATTAGATACCATTTTAACTAAAATCCTTTTGAAAACCACTGTAGTGTCAACGTGGTAAAAAAAACCTGTGTGGACACACTTATATCAGTGTAAAATTGTTATATTGGCTTAGCTTGCACTGGCAACATTTACAGGTGCAAACTAAACCAATATAAGCCATGTTTAAATAGATTTAAGAAGGCCAATGCATAAAGTTTGAACCAGTTTAAACTGGTGTAACAGTGTGTTTTAGAGTAGATCTTAGAGGGTAAAACCAAACTAAAAGTAACCCTAGCAGCGAGTGTTTCTACTTACTGGAAATCTGAGTAGCATTTTGGGAGAAGCAACAATTAAAGGTTTCCGGAAGTTTCGGATCATCTGCCTACGGAGCAAATGGAAATACTGTGCTGGGGTGGTTGGATGCACAACTGACATGTTCACGTTGTCACCATCAACTCCCTCTTCTGCACTGTCACACATCTATGCAAGGAGAACAAAATAATCCCTTACCAAGAAGCAAGCTGTCAACCAAGCGTGCTTGATACAGCACAAATGACTGAGGTACAATCACTGGTGTTTGTACAGGGAACAGATATACACTCCAATATGTGCTGAAGGTCTCAACTTACAGGAAAAGGCGATAAACAAATGAAGAAGTCACTCTAATTCTTTTATAAAACATTGCTAACATCTCAACTAAACTACAAAAGCTTTAACTGTGGTAGAATCAAGGGTCCTGGTTACATTGCTTTTAAGAGCGTAAATGGGCTCTTAAACAACTTCTGTATTTGATCCCAGACCCCCCACACACAATGCAATCACCTAGTGAGTTTGTAAAGCACTTAAGGAGTTACACAAAGATGTGTTATAGCCTTTAAAAATAAAATATTTATAATGCAACTTTTTTTAAGATAGCAACAATGGCAAAATGACAATATGCAATTCTGAAGTGCTTTCCAATAGAGGATCCCAACGTCCCTTTGCAAATATTAGTAAATTCAGCCTTAAAACGCACCTACATGGCAGGTAAATATTGTTCCCATTGAAGGTCAGTTTCCTGATTGGTTAAATGGCTCATCTAAGATCACACATGAAAAGTTTGTTTCAGAGCCTAGAATAGAAGTGCAGTCTCCAGACTTGCACCTTAAGCACATGATCACCCAATCTTTCTCCCAATCCATGCCATTTCTTTTTCATAGCAACCACCTTGGTTATATGATCTTGCAGAGACCTAACATCAATGCCAAGCCTTTAATTCAAGGTGGATGAAAATCCATGATCTTAAAAAAAGAATACATTTTTTCCATTTTAAAAATAAACCGATTTAAAATTAAAATTGAACTGATGACAACCTACATTAAGGCTTAAACTTACTATAATCTATTAAAATAATTTAAAACGGAATCAAAAAATATTCAAGCAGTGCATGTTTACTGCCAAAGTTTTAAAGAAAGTCAAACCACTGAGCTTGTGGAATTCTCTGCCTATTGCACCTGAAGTGCTAAACTAGCTTTTGACAATATTAGCCTTTTCTTCTGGTGCAAAGATAATGTGTTCTTTATTTCATTTGACTAGTTCAGTTCAATTCAAGGACTAGTTCATCCAAAGTTGAAAAATCAATTGGGAGTTGAAAAGAACTGGAAAGTTTGTTTTCATCTACCAATTTATGAATAAAAACTAGGTTCAAAAGGATAAAATCTATAGTTCTAAAATCTGGAAGGACATGACCAGAAACAGTACAAATAATTCCTTTAAAAAAAATAAAACCTAATTCAAAAAGTGTTCTGAATTCACAACGTTTCAATAAACTCATTTTTCATAAAATGTACTGATACACAAGGATAGTTTTCTTTAATGAAAAATAATTTTACATGCTGTTTTTATACATTTAACTGAATTCCAATTTTCATCCAAATGCAGCTTGACACAAGTCACAAGTAAAAAAATTAGAGACAAGATGGGTGAGGTAATTTCTTTTATTAGATCAATTTATGTTGGTGAGAGAGACAAGCTTAGAAGAAGAGCTCTGTGTAAGCTTGAAAATGTGTCTGTTTCACCAACAAAAGCTGGTCCAATAAAAGATATTACCACACACATCTCTAATATAACTGGGACCAACACAACTACAACAACACTGCAAAAAAGTAAAATACAATCATCTAATAAATAAGAAAAGCATTTTCTATTACAATAAAATATTTTCTAATATAATAAAAATGTAAAAAATTAAGAATCTGAATAAATGTAGGTTAATCTATACAATTAGTTAAATAAATGTGTATAGATATAGTGCATCAAAAAAGAAGGATCAAATTTTGCACAAAGGCTGTATTTAGTTGCAAATCAACATGTTTTAATGGTTACCAATCAATGAGAATCAACCTCTCTTTGGAAAATAAAAAGGGCAAATGCAAAACAAGATTAAAATCAATGATTTATATCAAGGCTTCCTGCTTGCTGATTTAAATCAATCTACACTGCTTAATTTGACTGGCAAGTGCTACAGGCATGTAGCAACTTTTAATAGAACAGCCTTCCTGAAGCATCGGACATTGACATGCGTTGATAGAGGGTATGACACAGGCAGGTGTGTCCAGCTACCTGTAAGAAACGTTCCATTCGGCAGGAAGAGTGTTCAGGGCCTGCACCATCATAGCCATGGGGAAGAAGAATGACTATCCCGCTCTGCAGGAGCCACTTAGCTTCACCTAAAGAAGCAGGATCCAGGGGGAGGAGAGAAAAGAGTTACACAGAGTATAAGTCAACATTATACAGAGAGTCACTTGGTAAGTCTATGCAAATCCTCTCCCAAAGGTTTACACACACAAAATATCTAGCAAGATATTGTCTTTAAACAAACAAAACTATGCAACTTCCTGTGGGAGTTTAGTGGTCAGTTTGAAATTCTGACACAGTACAACTTTGATTATCTGAAAGTCTCCGAGGACACTGAAGCCTTTGTGTAAAATCAGACACGCTGGCTTCTGAGGAGGATTCTAAGTCTGCAGTACTGACGCTAATTCCCTCTGTTTCAATTATAAATCCTAAATTTTGTTTCAAAAATTGCACCAAAAAAAGTTACGGTAGAATCCTCTGAATTGGACAGTGTCATCCTGATTAGGCAGGTGTTCAATTAAAAGCCTCTTAAAAAAAAATATCCAAGAACATTTAAAGTTCAACAAGACATACTGAATAAAAGTGATTCAATGCATGCTGTCTTTTTAAATATTTATTTGGAGACAGACTTCTATATCAAAATACCAGCACTGAGAATTTTATACCTATTTAACCTCTGGTAAGTCATTTCTTAATCAGTTGCCACTGTTGAAATGTGTCCATCCGAAGCAGAGCGTATGCTAATACTGTCCTGCTTAAGGATCATTTCCTATTCTCAAAAAGAACGAGGAGTACTTGTGGCACCTAAGAGACTAACATTTATTTGGGCATAAGCTTTCGTGGGCTAAAACTCACTTCAGAGGCATGCAGTGGAAAATACAGTAGGAATATATATATATATACACACACATACATACACATACATATATATACATACACACACACACACACAGAGAACATGAAAAAATGGGTGTTGCCATACCAACTATAATGAGACTAATCAATTAAGGTGGGCTATTATCAGCAGGAGAAAGAAAAACTTTTGTAATTGATTAGTCTCGTTATAGTTAGTATGGCAACACCCATTTTTTCCATGTTCTCTGTGTGTATATATATATATCTTCCTACTGTATTTTCCACGGCATGCATCCGATGAAGTGGGTTTTAGCCCACGAAAGCTTATGCCCAAATAAATTTGTTAGTCTCAGGTGCCACAAGTACTCCTCATTCTTTTTGCTGATACAGACACACATGGCTACCACTCATTCCTATTCTCAGTTTGCCAGTTTCCTGGGAACTATGTCAATAAAGTGCCATCTCAGATTAAGTCTAGCGTGCTGGAACAACAATTTAGAACTCAGACAATTCCTTCTTTCAAACAGAAACTGAAGTCTGTGATAGATATAGATAAACTGGACACAGATTATATATTAATTAATTATACACACACCATGAACTATCTATATATCTGTGTCTGGTTGTAAATTCCATTTGTAATGGTAACAGTCATCGTATAACCCTTTTGTAGCAGAAATTTGACACATAGTGGAGGGTTTAGGTTTGGAAAGCTGTGCCAGAGCATTCACAGGCCATCAACAATGAAGGACTCTCCCCTACTTCAACAATGGGGTTTCTGCCAGCAGAGCCTTTAACCTTGAATGGGCTCTTTCTTCACAGAAACCTGTCAGGTCAGAGAAGGAAGGGTGGGGTGGATACCCCCCTCCCCCTCCCCCAAGCACACAGTTGAGGGAATTGCAGTTTCTCTGCTTGACCACCTGACCCAGAGGTGGCAGGGACTTGTTAAAAAGGCAGCTTGCTTTCTAAGCCAACAAAGCCCTTCCCTCACCAGAAACAAAAGACCCAGAAGGAGTGGAGGCAGGACTTGTATCCGACCCAGAGACTCACAACAGGAGGTAAAAAAAATCAGACTAAGGAGGATTGTGTTCAGGAGTTGGTGGTTTTCCCCATAGATCTATAATTCTTGTGCTTTTCAAAAGTGTGTGCTTGCAAGGAACCCTTTGCTAAGCCTGTATTTCATAGAATCATAGAACTTTAGATGATCATAATGGTCCCTTCTGATCTCGTCTGACCTCCTGCATGATGCAGGCCACAAAAGTTGACCCACCCACCCCTGAAATAACTCTCACCCTTGACTCAGCTGTTGAAGTCCCCAAATCCTGATTTGACGACTTCAAGCAGCAGATAATCCTCTAGCAAACGACCCCTGCCCCATGCTCGGAGGAAGGCGAAAAACCTCCAGGGCCTCTGCCAATCTACCCCGGAGGAAAATTCCTTCCCGACCCCAAATATGGCGATCAGCTGAACCCCGAGCATGTGGCCAATATTCTCTATCCTGACACTTAGGAAAAGACTCCCAATATCCCAACATTTAAAATCGGTACTAACTCCCAGGTGGCACATTATTGACCTATTGAGTAAATCAAGTTATCCTATCAGATCATCCCTTCCATAAACTTATCAAGCTTAGTCTTAAAGCCGGAGAGGTCTTTCGCCCCCACTATGTCCCTCGGCAGGCCATTCCAGTATTTCACTCCTCTGACGGTCAGAAACCTTCGCCTAATTTCAAGCCTAAACTTCCCAACTGCCAATTTATATCCATTTGTTCTCGTATCCACATTAGCACTGAGCCGAAATAATTCCTCTCCCTCCCCGATATTGATCCCTCTGATATATTTAAAGAGAGCAATCATATCTCCCCTCAACCTTCTTTTGGTTAAGGAAAACAATCCGAGCTCCTCAAGTCGCCTTTCATACGACAGGCTTTCCATTCCTCGAATCATCCTAGTGGCCCTTCTCTGTACCCTTTCCAGTTTAAGTTCATCCTTCTTAAACATGGGAGACCAGAACTGCACACAGTACTCCAAATGAGGTCTCACCAGCGCCTTGTATAACGGGACTAGCACCTCCTTATCTCTACTAGAAATACCTCGCCTAACGCAACCCAAGACCGCATTAGCCTTTTTGACGGCCACATCACATTGCCGACTCATAGTCATCTTGCGATCGACCAGGACTCCGAGGTCCTTCTCCTCGTCCGTTACTTCCAACAGGTGCGTCCCCAGCCTATAACTATAATTCTTGTTAGTCATCCCTAGATGCATAACCTTACACTTCTCACTATTAAATTTCATCCTATTACTAATACTCCAGTTTACCAGGTCATCCAAATCTCCCTGGAGGATATCCCTATCCTTCTCCGAATTGGCAATACCTCCCAACTTCGTGTCATCCGCAAACTTTATCAGCCCACTCCTACTTTTGGTTCCGAGGTCAGCGATGAATAGATTGAATAACATCGGACCCAAAACCGAACCCTGAGGAACTCCACTGGTAACCTCCCTCCAACCCGACAGCTCCCCTTTCAGTACGACCCTCTGCAGTCTCCCATTTCCTTGCTTTACTGCTACATTGTCCCTGAAAGTGGTAACTAGCAACCAGAGCTCCCACAGCCAGGTGGTCTTTGAGGGGCAATAGGTCCAAGCAACTTGGGTGCTTGGGAAGGCCAAAGCACTAGTTCCAAAGTCTAGGTAGCAGGACTGTGGGGTCCTACAGCTCAAGGAGGATGTCAGACATGGGGTCTGTATAACCGTTTTATCTCTTCAGTGCCAACTGTCAGAGGCCCCCCCATAGCAAGCCTGATACATATTATGACAAGTGTGTTGGGGGCAAAGAGTATCTAAAAGGTGTCATGTATGATATATGTAAACTGGTGCCATGGTGGTCCTGAAAACCATTGTGTGAAGCATGTAAGAGTTGTGTACAAAGAGATGTGTGCTGGAAATATGTTCTTAAAATGTGTTTGGGAGGCAGTGCATAAACCCAGCCTGCCCTAGACAAAGGAATGTGTACCTACCTGTCTGACCGGCTTGGCTACAGGCGCAGGACAATGAAACTACATTTATATATAAAGGCTAACAAAGTCATCAAGCTAACAAGCAGCATAGACAACAGTTTGGCGATCATGCCAGGGAACAGCATCTGCACCCCAGTAAGCCTTCCGGGCTCTTGAGCCCAGACAATGGATTTTGGGTAATATAAGAGGAGGGGGGGAAAAAAACTTTAGTGATCCATCACCTAGGGGACATGGGGAACAGCACCTTCTGAGCCTGTGAAAGTTGGATCCCCAGACCAGGAAGGTTAGAGATGTCGGTAACTTTATGTAAGTGAGAAAACTGCTTAGGCAAAGATTGTAACTTACTAAAATTAAATTTTATCCCCTAGAAAGCATGTTTTGTTTTGCTTGTAACCATACCTGTCTTTTTCTCTTGTTTAGTATCACTTAAACCTCTGTTCTTTGTTAATAAACTTATTTTTAGTTTTACTATAAACCATCTCAGTGCTGTTATATTGAAATAAAGTGTGAGTCTTCAGCTAAACTAATAGGCTGGTATGTACTCTGTCTCTTTGGAGACAGAAATTAAGTTTGCTGTGAGTGTCCAGTGAGAGGGACTGGAACCAGCAGGAAGATGTCTCTGGGGAACTTGGGAATTGAAGTTCACTATTAACTTCAAGGCAAGGTTTAGACTGGCAGAGTCTCAAGGAGTTTGCTGGCAAGGCAGATAGGCTGGAGTGTCAGGGAGCAGACACACAGCTTAGCAGCAGCAGCGGAGCTCTCACTTGCTGAGGCATTAGGGTAACACAGTGGCTTACAGTTCTGGGTGTCCAGAGCAGAATGTCTCAGTCTGTGCCTGGGGGTGCCCCTAAGTGACCCAGAGCTAGGAACAGTGCTTAGCAGCACGTGGGACTCAGCGATTGGATCCCATCATCACAGACTGCTGTTCATTCAGGAAGCAGGACTAGACCATGCTGTGAAAAAGTCCAAGTCACAAAAAGAAAAAAACCCAAAAACCAACCACCTGGTAGCATTGGAAGGATGATACCGTGGTTAGGGATTTAGCATGAGTCTCTGGGGACCTGGGTTCAAGTCCATGCTCCTCCATAGACTTCCCAGTTGACCTTGGGGAAGTCATTTAGTCTCTCTGTGCCTCAGTTGCCCATCTGTAAAATGGGGAGAATAGTACTGCCCTACTTCACAGGGGTGTTGTGAGGGTAAATACATTAAAGACTGAGGTGCTCAGATATAACAGTAATTGGGGCCATATAAGTACCATAGCCAGATTATCCAAATAGATGTCTTATACATGATATAGAGATACAGAATTGCATGCCGTGAGCATGGGGTCTTTTAGTTAAAAAGGAATTTCTGTAACACATGTAAGAAAGATCTTTATTTTACTAAATTTGTTCCACTCACCTCCAGAGATGAAAGTGTCAAATATTATCTGGGCTCCATTAAAGAAATCACCAAACTGGGCCTCCCAAATGGGCAGTAACTTGGGGCTTTCAATACTCATTCCATACTCAAAACCAAGCACAGCTTCTTCAGACAGGGGGCTATTGCTCACCTAACAAAGAAAGAGTTTGGAAAAGGTAGGTGGGTGAAACAAGATGTTTGAATTTGACTCTGTTTTTTCAGAATCAAAGCATGCCTATGATAGGAATGTTTGGGAGGCACATACCTAGGTAAGAGGCATTCACAATCACCTTTTTATTTGGGGGGGGGGGGGGGGGGGGGGGGGGGAGGGAGAAATTGTAGGGGGAGCTATAAGGCTACTTCACAGTCTCATTCACCTCCACAGCTGGTCGTCTCCCAGAAAAAACAGAACCCTTCTTTCTCAACTATCCAAAATAAAATAACCAACTAAGAGCTTGAGTTGAACATGTTGCTGAATTGACACATTATCGACCTGCTCCCTGTAAGTCAGGCCACAATTCTTTTTACCTGCAGAGTCACTTCTATGGCAACAAGTTGTTAAAAAAAAACAAAAACCACCCATCACAGTTATTAGAGCAGTGAACTGGAATTCTGCAAACCTGGGCTCTTCAAGTGATTGTCCACATGGATTCAACTCCCGATGTGCACATGCCCCGTGTGCATAAAATTGGATTCTTTTGGCCAGTGGTGTCTGTTGGAGCAGCATCTGCATTCTACATGTCCTCCTTGCTCCCACTACCACCCAACGATATAAAAGGCAGAATGGGCCCCAACCATTCCTCAGGTCCTTCTTACTGCCCATGGCAGCGAGACTGAGCCCTCACAGCGTCTGCCTTCTTCACTGCACATTGTGCTAGTATAGTTAGTGTCCTACTACTTAGTTGTTTGTTAGTGCCGGTTGTCAAAAAACAAACGACATTATATTGTAAATATGTGTGCATAACTTTTCTTGAGTAATTTTCAGTTAGGCTAGACTACACCCATCCTCCCATTCAGGGGTGCTAGTAACATGGCAAAAGCTAAATCTCTGGGATTCAAGACCTGTCTCATGCAAAACTTCGATGCCATGACGACACACACTTCTGGTGTCTGCTTTGCCTAGGAGAGGGATACAGCCCCGCGTGCTGCTCCATATGTTGCCCCTTCTCTAAGAGAACTCAGAAAGCTAGAGAAGCCCACCTGAAGTTGCTACTTGAGAGCACAGTACAAGCCTCCTCACAGAGAAAGGTCAGAGCTCAACCATAGTCATCTGGTCATTCCCTCTCCATTAGTACCCAGTATCCTCAGATGCCATAGCCTCCATAATTCCCTTGTTAGATCCTCAAGACCGATTCAGTGGTCTTGCAGGTCAAGAGCCATCTTTCCACTTATCTACTCATGCAGCCCAGAGGAAATACCTCAGATTTCTAGCAGGATCATTTTATTACTAGTACAGGATAGTGACCTCTGGTCTCTCCACAGCATCAAAAGGTATTTACGAAGGGCTTGGCAGTTGTGGCAGCTCACCTAAGGGAGCAGGGAAGCCAGGTCTACACACACACCTCGAAGACTGGCTGGTTTGAGGAAGATAAACCCCACAGATGACCACTTCGATCCAAGTAACTTTAAAAGCTCTTTACTTCAAGGGGCCTGACAGTCAACAGAAAGAAGTCCACACTAATTCAGACTCAGAGCACACAGTGCGTAAGAGCAGTGCTAGATTCCAGGTCAGCGAGAGTTTACCTTCCACAGAAAGATTCTTGACAATAGAAAACCTCACCAAAGCACATCAGTAAGAGCATGCCTCAGACTTCTGTGACACATGGTCTCATGCCTATGTGACACAGTTTGCCAGAATTCCCCTATCCTCCATGCAAAGGTGGCTGAAATTAGTGTATCTACCCAGTAGATATCACATGGAAATGATGGTTGCGGACTCAAGTCTTTTTGTTAATCTGGTGAAAAAAGCATTTTTAGGTATGCAAAGATTCTCTGCACCTCTGCCTACCAAGACTCTGAGGACAGATCTCCCACTGAGGGATGGGGAATTCCTCTAGATCATCTCTGAACTCAGGGCCCATGGTCCCTTCAGGAAGCTCATCTCCACATAAGCATCCTAGAGCTCAGAGCCATCTGCCTGCCATGCAAAGTGTCCCTGCCTCTTCTCCATAGAGCCATAATCTAAATGTTGACAGATAACACCACAATCACGCATTATGCCAATAGATAGGAGAGCATGATGGCCTGACAAAGCAGAGACTACTTGGCTCTGGACTTGGTGCATTCCAAACCAAATCTCACCAGTGCCTCTGCATCTTTCCAGCCTTCAAAACACATTAGGAGAACCACCCAGCAGACCGTTCTGAGACAGACTCAGTCCTGCAGAATGCCTTTTGCAAGTGGGAATTCCCAGAAATAGACCTATTTGCCACAGACCAGAACAACAGGTGGCAAACATTCTGTTCCAGAGGGGGTTTTAGCCCAGGCTTTGACAGATACCTCTCATATCCCTGGTACTCTGGGACTGATGTATGCCTTGGTGCCAATTCCCACAATACCAAGGGTTCTGAGGAAACCAAGACAAGACACAGGACTAATTATTACAGTGATTGAGCTCTAGAAGTCTGTTTAGTTTATCAAAAAAGATTGAGAGGTGAATTGATTACAGTATATAAGAACCTTCATACGGAGAAAATACTGAATACTACTGGCCTCTTTAATCTAGCGGAGAAAAAGACAAAACAAGAACCAACAGATGGAAGCTGAAGCCAGACAAATTCAAATTAGGTACAATTTTTTTTTTCTTTTTAAACAGAGAGAGTGATAAACCATTGGAACAAACTATCAAGGTAAGTGGTGGATCCTCCCTCTCTTGATGTCTTCCTATAAGACTGGATGCCTTTCTGGAGGATGTGCTTTACTCAAACACTAGTTATTGGGCTTAGTACAGGGGTAACGGAGTGAAATGTTAATGGCCTGTGCTATATAGGTCATACTAGATAATCTAAAAGTCCCTTCTGGTCTCAAACTCTGAATCATGATAGCTCCAGCATGCACTGGACAGTTCCGTTATTTGGATCTGACAGTCTCTCAGTTCAGCCCCCGATCACCTTACCTGCTCAACCTAGCAGTCATTCAGAACAACAGTTAGATCCTGCACCTGGACCCAGCACTGTTACACCTGACAGCCTCGATGCTGGCTACATGACATCCATTGAAAGAAGCTACTTAGATAAAGTTCCGAAAATTCTGCTCTAAAGCAGGAAAGCCTCAAGCCGACTTTGCTTTTTAAGAGGAAGAGGTTGTCTATCTAGGCATCTCAGCACTAGCTGTCTTACTGGACTACACTCATTTCAGCAATACTGGGCTATTTACTAGCCCTGAAACAATCCAGACTGTATCAGCACCACCTAGCAGATACATCTGCACACTGCCCTCCTATTCAGGGCCATATTGTTTTCTACCCTACTGTGGCAAGGCTCCTTAAGGGCCTTATTTAGGTTTTTTCCTCAGTTTGGGAGCTCTCTCCCTCTTGGGACCTCAATATAGTATTAGCAGAGTTGATGGATTCCCCATCTGAGTCCTTCGCCACCTGTTCCATTTACCACCATCTATGAAGACTGCCTTTAATAGCCATTACATTAGCTCAAAAGATAGGAGAGATCCAGGCCTTCAGGGTGGGCCCCCTTTCCCAGTATTTCCTAAGGATAAAGTTACTCTCAGGCCTTAGCTCAAGTTCCTGCCCAAAATTGTTTCAGAATTCCATACAAACCAATTTATATTCGCCAACTCCTAGTTTTCTTCCCCAAAACTTCCTGCACCCCAGAGAATCTACCACTTGATGTATTAAGACAAAACCATCCAGGAACACACCTAGACTGTTTGTAGCCTTTGCAGAGAGCATTAATGGGCAGGCAATATCCCCTTAGGGATAATCTAACTACATGAGGACATGTTATGATTTAACCAGGCTGGATCCATTTAGCTATATTGGAACTTATTCCACTACAGCTTAGGCAGCCTCTGCTGCCTGTTTGAAGAGTGTCCCTATTCTGGAAATCTGCAAGGCAGTTATGTGGCGCCCAGTTGACACATGCACTGGACACTACTCTTTGGTAGAGGCTTTCAGATTAGCTCTCTCTTTTGGTAGGGCTGTCCTACTATCCTTGCTTAACTGGGACTCCTACTACCCCACTCCGACCAAACATATAACTGTTAGTCACCAAGAGTAGAGTCCATGTGGACAATCACTTGAAGAATGAACAATTGCAAGTTCATGTAAGGTAATTTTCTTGGAGATGTGTTGTCCACATGGATTCTACATACCACCCTCCTTCCCAGCTACTACAGAGTCGTACTTCTCTGATATTCTGCTCCAGCAAAGGAACTGAGGGATGGGTGGGGCCATGCCTTCTATTGTGACTAAGGCTAAGATTTTGTCATGGTTATTTTTAGTAAAAGTCATGGACAGGTCACAAGCAATAAACAAAAATTCACAGAAGCCGTGACTTGTCTGACTTCTGCTGCTGTGGCTCCATGGTTTCTCCTGCCACGGTGGTGGCTGGGAGCTGTGGGGTTCCCCCTCTGCCTGTGGCAGCTGGAAGCTGCAGGGTGACCATATTTCCTAAAGAGAAAACAGGACACCCCCAGCCGCTTGCCCAAGGCATCCCCCACCCACCATGCAAAGTCGCCCATTGCCGCCGTTGCCCAAACCCTGCTAGCTCCCGGCTGGCTGCCAGCTCCTGAGTCCTGCAGCCCCAGAGGCTGAAGCGGAGAATGTCACGAAGGTCTCCGGAAGTCATGGATTCCGTGACTTCCATGACATAAACATAGCCTTAATTATGACCTCGTTTTGCAGGGTGGGGGTACACGAAGATATCTTGGGCACAAGCACTGCTCCAACAGACACTACTGGCCAAAATAATCTGATCTCACAGGCATGGGAGTGCAGGCGCACTGAAAGTGGAATCCACAGGGACAACACATCTTGAACCACAGTTACTATAAGGTAAGTAATTGTTCTTTCTATTCCGAACTCTCACTTTGGCTTATTGTGTGACCTTGGGCAACCCAATTCATTTCGGAGGCTCAGGCTCCCCATTTATAGAATGACAAGTTATCCACCTTTGAGAAGTAAGTTTTGCTTCCCAAAATGTGTTACCTGCAAATTATTATAACAATGTGAAGTCATGGACAAGTGACCTGCTCTATAAAGCATACACCATACCTCTAGGAAGCCTTTCTGATCCGGAGACATGTGATTCAGCGGGATATAGGTTTCATCTGTCTCTTGGCAAACCAACATTGCGTGTCGTTGGCTGAATGTTCCTCGGCCAACATCCTGACCACTTAGTCGGATATGAAACCCTTTATCAAGTAAGAAACAAAGTAACCTTAAATAATCAAAGTCATAAAGGTAGAGACTACTAGTGACAACTGCTCCTTATTCAACAACAAGACTTCCCTCTTCAAAATCCTCTCTGGTTTCTCCTTACCAAGCATATCACATTCAAGCTTCTTTTTCTAATCACCAGGGCTCTGTGCAACTCCACTCTTGCTTACACATCCCTGCACTCATTTCTCCCTTCTCCCCCACCACTCCCAAGGCTTTTTCCAAAGCTTGTTTCTTAATGGCTCCCTAGGTATCCTTTCTACCATTCTTATCTTTATACCTTCTTCCACTCCACTCTTTACTCTTACACCAAACATCTCTAGTTCTCTTGGGCCAAACCTTACTCCCCTCTTTCAAACACACACACCTCCTATTAAGACTCAGCATGCTCTCTGCACCACTCCTATGTAAATACCTAGATCAATGTGTTTGAACTGTTTTTAGTTTGTGTCTGCATTAGAGTCTTAATTTGTTTTGAGCAAGTACTGAGATTACTTCTGTGATGGTAAAGCATCAAATTTACTATCAATGATTAAAATTACTATTAGTTTACTTATGTAGTGGAAGAAAAATTAGTACTGGATATCTGCCTTCTACTTTAGAACTGGATGCTTTTGAGCAGAGACCTCCCTGCTTAGCTATTTTGTAATGTTAATAAGTGTACATGAAGCCAGAAGCAAACCACAAAATGCATGTGCCCTGTATGCAATGTAATGCAAACCTGAATCCAGGCCTAGGAGGTGAAAAATTCAGTCTTACACTTCAAGTTAAACATATACTTATGAGTAGTCCCACTTATTTCAATGGGACTACTCACATGCTTAGCTTTAAGCACAAGAATATATGTTTCAGTGAATCAGGGCTTTATCCTCTGGACCCCCCTAGTATCTAACCTACAAGTATAAATGGCACAAGATGGTCACAGTTGCCTTTTTATTGGAATAAAGATGCTACTTTATTGGGCTTTTATATAGTCAACACTTGGAATTGATCATGAGATACATTAAAAAGGTAATATGGCAAATTAGATTGTCACTGAAGCAACATGTTATACTGTCTGCTGTCTAGTTGTCCCTTACCTTGGCTGAGTAGTGAACCAAAAGCTAATGTTTCAGCTGTAGCCCAGTCCAACTTTGTTCCTTCCTCCACTTTCTGTATTCTTGCCTGAATATTTTTAGAAAAGTAGATTAGTGATTTAGCTTTGTCATTCTGCACCTCATCAGATTTTACTGATCAACCGAGATAGCTAGAAAAATACACAGAGCAACATCTCTAAAGTTTTATTAGTCCCTATAACAGAGGGGCTTGCCCCTTTAAGAGCTAGAAGCCTGGAGTGTGTCAGCTCTGTACAATTAGCCCTGTCTGCCACATCTGGGATGAGTTGGGGGGTTTAATTAGAGCCAGCTGGGTATGGACCTGGTGACTCCCCTTTAGCATCAGAGTGAGAGGCTCCTGGAGGGAAGGCCCTGAGAGCAGGAGAACTACTCCAGCTGGGAAGGGCTGGGAATAGCCTACTAAGGCAAGAAGGACCCCGAGACACCAAGGGAGTTTGGGGCTGTGCCCAGCTGAAGGCTGGAGGGAAGACTTGTGTTTATTTTTGAACTTTAAGTTCAAACCGTACTCTAAAGGAAGGCTGATATTGGACTTCATAGAGCCGTTTTGAGTTTATTAAGGAATCAAGAGCAGAAAATCAGGTGGTAGGGCACTTGCAGGCCACCAGGGAATACCTGGGAGGAGGCCACTCGCTGACAGTGACCTTAGGCCCCGATCCTGCAATCAGTTCCATGTGGTGGACACGTGTGTTCATGCAGTTCAGCAGTGAATCATAGATCCAATTGCAGGAGCTAGATTTTAAACTCCTTGGAGCACAGGCTGTGCTTTTAATATCACATTTTTTTGTTTATGTAGTTAGTGCTGGGGAAAGATACCAGATGGAAGATTTCCAGTCTCCAGAGCTATCAATCTATAAAACAGATTAGACAGCAACCATGCAAAATGTTCTCCAAATCACTGCCCTTCCAACATGCACCCGGATGTGGAGGGGGGTAGGCTAGGTCAGTCTTCCTGCCCATTCAACTCTTGGCCTCTCTAAGACTGCCTACCAAGGGCCAACACCAATGCCAATAATTTTGTTATGTGGATACATTCGCTTAGAACTGGGTTAACAACAAAATAATTTCAAACAGGCAACTTACTAGCCATCAAAAACATTAGTAATCACATTTATACTGGTGCACATTTATATTGGGGACCTAGGTAATAGACTCTATATTCCTTTACCAATCCCTGAGACAGTCTCCCAGAAGAAGTTTTTATTGCATTTAAGAAATGTTTTAAAAAGACCTAAGCCAAGTTTGTTGAATGCTTTTTCCTCTATTCTATCAAAAAAAAATAAGTGCTATAATTTTGGGGAGATTACCCTGTATTTCTCACACACACAAAAAGTAGTTCAATCCTTGCAAAGCTCAAATCAGCCTCATCACGTAAAAGAAATAATTTTTCCAAGAAGAAACGTGGTTGTTCTTTAGTTGCATGCTTTGTGGTGTCAGATTTCTCCTGTAACAGGTCTATTTTTTATTTTTTTTTGAGCTATGGAATAAGAAGTTGAACATCATTAAGCCTTACAGACCTGTACATGCGTCCTCAAAAGATGACTGTGCATCTGGAGCTCTTCAGGCACCTCCACAGACTTGATGCCGATGAATTGCAGGAGTGGCACAGGCAGGCCTGTATCCCAAATGGTGATCCTAGCAGAGGGTTCCACCATGCCACTCCAGTGAGCTTGCAGGTTGGTCGAAGGGGGGCTATACATCATCATGTTGGCTAGATGATCATTCAGCTTGGAGTAATATGAAGTCTTTATCTCCAATACCTCATCCTCAGTCATGAGCCCACTGGCTATTAGACGCTCTGCATACATGTCTGGGACACTCTTACGGGATCTGTCAGGGAGGAAGTCAAACCCCACACATGTACACTGTGCCATCACTGTAGCAACAAGGAAATACAACCTGTTCCTGCCAGATGGCAGTATAAACTCATTCCAAGAACTGGAGTGAATGATCTGCTGGGTTACAATCATTCAGATGGAGGCCCTCCAGAAAGTAAGGGACAGAAATTCTCCAGGACAATGTGTGCTATATTGTTTATTATTGGAAAAGCATCCGTAACTGGCAGCGATGGGGGGGGGGGGGGAAAGGGGGGGGGGGGGGNACTCACAATCAGAGTCGCACCCTAATAATGATAAACTCAAAGCAAATTGAGCTCAGACAAGGAATCTAAGTATTCTCTTCCACCAATGTGAACACTGCATGCACACTCCACCTGAAGTGCCAGAAGATACTGGCTAGCACATTTTGAAAAAACATTCTTTTTTGGAGTGGGGATAAAATTAGGGTAAGTTTTAGTGCTCATAAAAGAGGATCTAGCTGAACTGGCAGGAACCAGCTTAAGCAGGCATTGTGCAAGCTTTCCACACACAGCTCTGCCAATGGCCATCAGCCCTGCTCTGCAAACCCTCCCCAACCAGTTGTCTGTGTCCTGAACCCCACAGATGCTCATGAGCAAAGGGCAAACCAATAGCTATTGGGAAGTTTTAAAATGCAGATGGAATATATTAACTTGTTCTTAAAGGGGCAAACTGCATATTCAAGCACTAACACCATCATCAGTAATGCCCAGTTTCTCTTTAATATGCAAGATGTCTTGACAGTGTGCTCCAAAGAGCATAGCCATGTCCACACTAGTACTTACCCTGCTGTGAACACAGATGCTGGTGCACCATTGCCGACAGCAGGACAGAATGTGCTCGTGTACACAAGGACCTTAAATTTCATATAGAGCTTCTGTTACAATTGAGGATAAACTGATCATTACTGAAGCTGGTTTAAGCATGAGTTATATACCTTCCTTTGCTAGCATTAACCTACCTGATGATTTTATACATGCTGGGGTTGGTGAAGAATGGCTCATCGAGTTCATTGTGGCCCCATTGTCTGTAGCACAGCAAGTCTACAATCACATCCTTGTGGAAGCGGCGCTGGTATTCAACAGCTAATCGTGTCGCTCTGATGACTTCTTCAGCATCGTCACCATTCACATGGATAACTGCACACCCAATTATCTTACCTGAACAGAAATTCAAAATATGGATTTATGAGTCAAACTCAGGGCGAGATCTAACAAAGTGCTCCCTACCCTTTGCAATCACAGGCGAATGAGCACATGGGATATGCTCACTGGAACCCAACGTGATCTCTGCTCAGTGCATCTGAGAGAGGCCAAAAAAATCCAGAGAGATCCTGTCAATGTGAGCAGGGAGAAGAGTCTTTTTTGGTTTTTTGGTTGTTACAATTGCCTCGACCCTGTGCATATGTGCAGACGGGTCCACAGTATGGTTCCAGAGTGAAGTAAAGCTTCTAACAGGTTTTGTGCACGCAGTCCCTGGATCCTCTCATTCTGGATGACTAAACTAAAGCCCTCACAGGCAATCTTTTGGTTGCATCTTGCTCCAGAAGAGAAACAAAATACAGTTTTCAACCTGAAGCAGGGTTTATCTGAAATCTATACAGCATTTCCTTGGTCAGAAGCAGTCCTTCCCCTAATCCACTCATGCTAGGTTGCTCCCAGCAGACCCCGGACAGGTTTGTCAGAATTAAAGTATTTTCAAATAAGCAGAAGAAAACCCCAAACTCACATTAGAGTTCCCTTCCCTCTGTGTGGCAACTAGAGACTGTCTAGGCAGCAAATCATCTAGTTCCCAGCTATTGGCTTGTACTTCCTTTTATATGTTCCAGGAAAGTTAACATGCTCCAGCTATTTCCCTGGCCCGTCTGGTGAATATTTTTCCTCTCCGCATAGAATACCACAGTTCTCTGACCTGATCACCCTCCAGGGACACAAATGGATAATAAACCATGTCACAACCAATACACAACAGGGAAAGGAAATCTAGAGATGTGAGCCACAAAAGCAATGCAGGGAGAAAATGGAATGCAATTTGCTTTCCCTATCAGTTATCATGGGTCCACCCTGTAACATCTGGTTTGCTAATGTCGTGAAACAAAGATTTAGTGTGAAACGCCCAAGACATTAATATGTTTTTAGTTGTAGGGGATATAATTACATCTACATATATGGGAAGGATAAAGCATATACAATCTAGCTAATCAAAGCAGATTTGTGAACGAAGATAAATCAGAGAAAGAGACCCTTGGTTGATCTTATTCAAGTAGTGGTATCAACCTCCTATTTCAACCACTTCTTTGAACACACAAGTCCACCAGTTACACTACGATCACAACCAAGATACAGTCATACAGTAGAACCTTGGTAAGTCAATGCTTCAGAGACCCACTGTGTTTAAAAAAAAAAATGTTTGTTGAAATCAATGAATCAGCAATAAAGTCTCATACTACATCACAAAACATACTTGAAACACTTGTCAAATTTAAAAAGTTTGTTACTGATAAAACTTCACAATAGCCTCGTAAACATTCTGTAGCATTCTGTAAAAATACTATGTAAATTTTCTGCTATTAAATCTTTGTCATGAAGTACATGAAAATTTTGTGTTTAAATTATTATTAGCAAAGTGTATTCTATTAACAAGTCCAATTTACCTAATTCATCATAAGTGTGGAAAAAGATTCCCTGGGACACATGAACACTAGCTGTGAAAACCAAAAGAGGAACTTGTACTTGACATTCACACTGGAGTTTAAATTTATTTTACCCAGGTTACATAACCACTTGTCTGGTGACCCTTTTACACATACCAATATCGCTACAGTATAGCGACGATCTTCCTCGCTCTGGAGGAGTGGTGTAACCCAGCTGATTATTAACAATCAAATGGATGCTTCCACCAACTCTGAAATGTGGGAGATTAGAGAGTGTCAACGTTTCAGGAACAATCCCTTGACCAGAGAAAGCAGCATCACCATGAACCTAAATTATAGACGGAGACAGAAAAGGATGTGTTAGTAGCCATTGCTGAAAGAGAGGTGTCACAATGAGAAAAAAATCCATTACACAAGATCTTTCAGAGTGATCATCTAGACCTAATACCAGCCACTCACTCCCATGCTAATTTGATAGATTTTATATAATCTTTTAACTCCAATGAAAAGTCACGGCCAGCAACTGTGCACATATTGGCTGAACTCTTATCTGCTTGGAGCAAACCTATAATCTCTTAAAATAGACTTTACTATTACACACAGCATTATAACCTAACATGGTGGGTCAAGTGTAACAGTGACAGTCAGTAGTCTGCAGTAGATTTTCAGTAAAAGATCAGTGAACAAAAATAAGCCAGTCACCATATGATACACTGCCCCGCCCCCAAAAATTAAACATTGCAGGGCCAAGTATAAACGGCTTCTGTCTGTCTACACTTCAGTAAATAGAGGCAGAGGATAGAGATACGGAGAAAGGATAAAAAAAGGGATGAAAACAAACAAGTGAAGTATTTAGAAGATACAATAAAAGGTTTTTAAAAAGGGATTGAGAGCTACTGAAGCTCCTAAAAATATGTTTTTAATTGTATTTGAAGAAACTTATTTATTAAAAAAAGTTGCAAACAGCCCAGGTTTTCGAAAAAGTTGAAGACACTGGGCTCAATTATGGGTCTGCATTGAAACTAGATACTGTCTTTAGTTGCAGAGCTTGAATCCAAACTTCCCCAGAGTTCAGGGTGGTTCAGACTGAGTTTCTATTATAGCCTCTCTCTAGTCAAAATCATTAAAGATTAGAAGCTTTATGAAGCTGCTAGGTAAAACCAGGTGAGGGTCTTACCTTCAGATTCAGGGTTCACAGTCTCAGGACTCAATTGATACTCTATAGATACAAACCCAGCCATAACACAATTGAAGAGAATGTGCATGTGAAGCCCTAGTGACATGAAACCTCCGGATTTTAAATAGTTCTAATAAAACTTCTCAGTTCACCTTTACAAGCAGGCATCACAGATAAGCAGGATTACTCATTACAAGAGAGACCCTCAGCATTCAGTCCTGTTTCCACTCCTGACCATGACGCTCCCTCTGCGTATTTAGAAATGAACCGTGGCAAGTTTCTGGCATCTTGGAAAGGATTTCACTTCTCGCTCCAGCTGTTTTGCTGCTCTCCAAAAGCCTCCATTTTGCATGGTCCCACTCAATAGCACCAGCTTCACTCCAGTAAACAAACTAAAGCAACTGAAAAGGCTTGTCGGCCAATGCTCTGGTATCATCCTAAGACCTTCAGAGTGTGTCACTGAAAAAGGCTCCTCAGAACCCAGCACACAAGGTTACAGGACATTTGGTATTTGAGAATTTAAGTCTCATGCCCTCTTTCTACTTAAATCTTCCCCCCTCAGTAACCAGCTAGCCTCCAGCCATGACATTTCATTCTATTGAAGAAAAAGCTTCTTGGGTCTTCCAGTCCCCTTTAGGTACAAGAAAACAGGAAATAATAAAATATAGTGAAACTCATGATAAACAATCACTCAGTGCACCAGCAAGTTGCTTAATAATCTTAACTAAGGTTGATTGAACCAAGTTATACTCAAGGATTTTGATGCTAATATTTTAACAAGGGTCTTCCACAGAAAGCTCTGACTGAATTATTGCCACAGAAAAGGCCTCTTCAATCTGCGCACCAGGAGTACGAAAAGCAGAGTGCTCCCTCCTCTACAACCAAGGAAAGCAGCAACTCCACTTTGCAAGCAAACTTAACTCCTGCTGAAATTCTGTGCCACTGCGCAACGCAGAATTTCCTCAGAATTAATGTTCCACACAGAATTTGTGATTCCCCCCACTCACCCAGGGCTGCCAGCGGGAGCCCAAGTTGCCTGAAGCTGCCAGTGGGAACATTATATTGTGTTATTTTGACAAATAAAATATGCACCGTTTTAAAATATTGTGCACAGAATTTAATTTTTTTTTGCGCAGAATTCCTCCAATAGCAAAACTTCTCTTATGTGTATTTTGGTGTTAAATTTATACTTTGTATCTGAGAACTCCAGAGCACATTGATCAAAGAGAAAAACTGTTCAGCTTCAGTGATTGGAAATGGACAGGAAGGGAATGAGAGACACTGTAAAGGATCATTCCTCAAGGATTATTTGTTTTTGAACACCAGATACTTGGTGCTATCTGGTGCACTCCAAAGGCAAAGGACTTGCTCTTCTGAAGCATTTTGATGAGCCTCTGAAATAAGTTGTCACTGGCAGGGATGGTTCAGAAGTATCCAGAGAAAGGGTGAATTCTACCACAGGCCAGGCTTCAACTAGATGACAACATTTTAATAAGGGGATCCAGATTATATTGGAAACCACGTCAAAGGGTCACGTAAGGCATGAGGCTGCCTGTTATCTAACTTAGGGTATTTTATATGCCCCACCCTCTTACTATAGTATCTGATTGCCTTGGAATCTTGAATGCCTCAACACCACCGTGAGCTAAGGAAATGCTATTATTCCCCATCTGTAAAACTGAAGCACAGAAACACAGTGACTTGCCCAAGGTCACACAGGAAAGTCTGTAGCAGAACAGAAGATTCAATCTGGGTCTCCTGAGCCCCAGGCTCATGCCCTAACCACTGGTCCTTCCTTCCTGTCTCTACTGAAGGTAGGCCCCTTAGGCTATGTCTACGCTATGGACCTACAGCGGCACAACTGTACTGCTGCAAAGTCTCCTGTGTAGCCGCTCTACGCCAGCAGGAGAGAGCTCTCCCACCGGCATAATTAAGCCACCCCCAATGGGCAGCGGAAGTTGTCGGCGGAAGAGCATCTCCCGCTGACATAGCGCTGTCCACACCGGCGCTTTTGTCGGTGACACTTATATCAGTCACCTCTGATATATATTCAGACCTCTGACCGACAAAAGTTTTGCCAACGAAAGTGCTAGTGTAGACAAAGCCTTAGTGAAGGTTTCATTACGCAGTGGTCATTTTAGTCAGAAGGAGGGAAGAAGAAAGTGCACATTGTGGGTGTCAAGGAGATTAGGCTATGGAAGGGAATCAGACGCTTCCATGGGAAGTTACTTTGGCCATTCCCCCCACCCCCAAAGAAAAACAGGAAAATTAGAAGGCAGGAGGGTGCCTAGTGGTAAATAAACTATTAGGGCATGTGTGACATGGGGCTACGGATAGGGAAGGTTTTATTTCTATAAAAGAGATGGATGGGGCTGGGTAATGGAATCTGGTGGCAAAATCTAAGGGGATAAACAAGAAACAGCCTCACTGATATCAGACGTGAGCATCACTTTCAATTCTGCCCATGGCATTTGAGTCCTCCTGGAATTTACTGGGTTTGCAGAGGAAGGGTTGGGGGGCGGGGGGGGGGGGGGGANTGTAGTGTGTCTCATATGCTTCTCAAATCTAGGATGTCCTTTGAAATACTTTGACACGAACAGGCTAGACCTAGTTGTTTCCGTAAAACAACTCCTGAAGAAATAAGTTTATGTTTATATAGACCACCTAGCAATGTAGTACAGGATTTTTCTGGCAGCCTCCATATTACATTTGAGGGAGAAAAAAATAAAATAATGTTGGCTGATGTTTTAATCGCTGTAATTAGGATTTAAAAACTGATGGACTGAAATCTTTCTTTCCCATTGTAGAAGTCTTCTTCTAATTAAAATCACCACAGCTAATTAAATCTTCACAACAGGCACAACCCCTACTTTGGGGAAGGGAAACCTGAGGCACAGAGAGGGTAATGGCCCGATTTTCAGAGATGCCGAGAAATCCACAGTAAAAGAATCGGCGGGTGCGCAGTGCTACTGAAAGTCAGACCACAGATGCCTTGCTCAAGGAGAGAGGAGTCAAGGGCAGGTCTGGCTCTCAGACCTGTGCTCACACCACTAGCTCACAATAGTTAGAGAAATGTCAAGATTATTGTATCAATGGCAACTTTTGAGTCACAATTTTTTTGGGGGGGGAGGGGGGGGAGGGAGATGTTGTAATTTAAGAATATTTCCAAGGTTTAAAACAAAACACAATGTCCTGCAGGTCAGACGTTTCCTTTGGTTGGGTTTGCTTATGGCCCACAACTACTCTGGCTGGTCACTAGTTTCTAGACAATGCCTGATCAGGAGGCCACTACTACTTATTTATCAGCTCAGTCTTTAATAATGGTCTGAGCCTTAATTTCACCCCCTTCAGAAGTTACTGAAGAGTAACTGAGGAAAAGAGATGGGCAATTCTTAAGTCTCAGTCAGTGAGCAATGATTACAGAGAGATAGGTCAATGGGCCAGACAATAGGAATCATTAAAAACTAAAGTCATGCACACGATTAGAGTTCCATTACCCAAGAACTTGCAGAAGTTTGATCTTTTCCACTACAGTGGATGGCAAGTTCAGAGAGGCTTGATCTTAGAATGGAAAAAGATTATGCAATATTTTCCTTCCCCCTTCTTACAAAATTGATAACTATTTCAAAACTGCTCCAGATGCTGGAGTCTTTTCCTTTCCTCACACTTGTGGTTTGGATAGAATTTCTGAAATTATCTTGAAGTTAGAATGCAGCTGTGCTGAGATCTTGGGAGAGTAAGAGATGAAGATAAAAGTTGGTTTAACAAAAAAACCAAACACACAAACAAAAACTCACACCTCCATAACATATGTCGAAATTCTTAGGAAATGCTCCTTCTCTAAGCTTAACTAGAGGTGTCTGCCCTGCATTCCTGGCCAGAAGTTACAACTACAGGAAAAACAAATCCTTTAAAGAGGTTTAAAACAAAAAGTAGATGGGTGGAAGCCGCAAGACACACAAGCCATGGGCCCAAGACACTTAAATCAACACATATGTATGGCCAAAGACTGGCATTTATATCTAAAAGCCCACTATGACTCAAAACAAAAATTCCCACACCAGAGCAGAAATGTGGCCCATCTAGACCAGTTCTCATTTCCTGTACTGGTTCATGCCAGGTGCTTTATGACCTGTCCAGACTACAGCTGAAACCATGCTAGCAATAACTGTATTTTATAGTCTTGCACTATGGACAGAAATTCCCCCTGCCATTTATAATCATATTTCAAAGAGAATATTATAGGTTACCTCAGCAGTCTAATGGTATGTCACCAGGCTTATCCCACTCATGAGAAATGGTCTGTATGATGATATTGGAATGAAATACATATCAGGAGGCCATATTTATGGACTTTAAACAGCATGTGTCAATGAAAGAGGAAGTCAAGAATGCGAGTTAAAAAACTGACAACTCAGGCATAAGAGATGGAGAAATACTGAGGATATTTACAGGTGTTTAGCTCCCAAATGGACCCTTTCTACAATCTTGGGATATAGAACTTCATCCAGAAATTTTGTGAAGGAAGATCTGTACTGTACTGTTTTGTTGGAAACATGAATGAGGCCATCCAGTCCCAACAGTATCTTTTTTGCATTATGTTAACCTCTCTTTCCTGCTTTTTTCCAACAGCCCATCAACCTCCCTCTCCAGAAGCAAACTGAGGCATTTCTTTAATTTCAATTATTTCCCCACTAATGTCCTCCATGTTCATTGCTCTTGGCATGAAACAGTTCTTCCCCAGTTCCCTATTTACTCCTAGTTTCTAATAGTCTAAGAGATGAGTTCTCAGTTGTGGACTCAACAGAATGCAGAAAACAAACCCGCTCTTTACTAACTGAGGGTTTTTCACAATTTTGCTACAGTTCTGAAGGAGAGAGAACCCCTTTTGGTCCAGGTAAATCTTTCCTGGCTACAGTACAGTGCTGAGACACCCCCCTCACCACGACCACATACTCCAATGGATAATACACACTGCAATGTTTGGTGTTCATTTTTCTCCAAGGACATGTTTTCAGAGGCTGGGAGACTGAAGGTTCCTGCTTGGTTCTATTTCAAGTTCTAATCACCCTGATTAGAAACAATGGGTGAGCATGACAGTTTAAACTGCAAAAATGGCAAAATGGCTGTTAGGGAAAACAGATGTGTGCAGCTTTCAAAGCATTCTTACTAGCAGGAAGACTACTAGAAAAAGTCCAGATAGAGATTCTTGGCTTGGAAATCTTAAAACTGGGATTCTTAAAAACTATGCCAGCTGCATTGACATCTGGAGATCTCCCTTTTTCTAATAGGGAATAAGCCTAGCTCTTCACCTTTCCTCTGATTTACAAACTTTACACCAAGTATCATCTTTCATACTCTCATTTGGGAAGATTTGTTACTGAGCTCTCCAAGTACCTGTAGGCAGAAGACTTTGTCTCCAGGTTGCGCGGCGCTGTCTAGCGAGTAATCTCCATCAAGAAGAGACTGTTGCCTTCCGCGTGTCTTGCCAACAGCCACCGGATTAATTGCTTCTAGATGTGATGGATTAGGCAACATGGTGACATGCAGAGGGCGGTGCGAACCAAAGTCTAGATCTACAGAGGATGTCAGGTGGGACAGGACATCCCCAATCGCTGGCGAATTCTCTGGAAACTCACTTAAGCCACGCATTTTACGGAACATCAGCTGCACAGAAATAAGATTAGTTACACAATGAACATTTGTATTTATGTTACAAATTTTGGAGATGTTTCTGTTTGTTTTAAGTCACACTTTGGGTGACAAGTATCAGAGGGGTAGCCGTGTTAGTCTGGATCTGTAAAAAGCAACAAAGAGTCCTGTGGCACCTTATAGACTAACAGATGTCTTGCAGCATAAGCTTTCGTGGGTGAATACCCACTTCGTCAGACGCAGCTTTGGGTGAAGTCCTATAACCCTTTGGACCTTGCCATTTAAGCCCTTTTCTTTCAATTCTCTAAGGGTACGTCTACACTACGGGATTAGTCCGAATTTACGGAATTCGATTTTATGAAACCGATTGTATAAATTCGATTGTACGCGGCCACAGTAAGCGGATTAATTCGGCGGTGCGCGTCCATGTACAAAGACTAGCGTCGAATTCCAGAGCGTTGCACTGTGGGTAGCTATCCCATAGCTATCCCAGAGTTCCCGCAGTCCCCCCCGCCCATTGGAATTCTGGGTCGAGATCCCAATGCCTGATGGGACAAAAAATATTGTCGCGGGCGGTTCTGGGAACATCCTCCCCCTCCCTCCGTGAAAACAACGGCAGACAACCATTTCGCGCCTTTTTTCCTTGTTGAACTGAGCGGACGCCATACCTCGGCAAGGATGGATCCCGCTCAGCTCAAGTTTGCAGTCATGAACATTGTAAACACCACGCGCATTATAGTGCAGTTTATGCTCAACCAGGACCAGAAAAGCCAGGCGAGGAGGAGGCGGCTACGGCAGCGCGGCGACGAGAGTGATGCGGACATGGACATGGACACAGAATTGTCTCGCGCCACGGGCCCCGGCGCTTTGGAGATCATGTTGGCAATGGGGCAGCTTCTTGCTGTGGAACGCCGATTCTGGGCCCGGGAAACAAGCACTGACTGGTGGGACCGCATAGTGCTGCAGGTGTGGGACGATTCCCAGTGGCTGCGAAACTTTCGCATGCGTAAGGGCACTTTCCTGGAACTTTGTGACTTGCTTTCCCCTGCCCTGACGCGCCAGAACACCAAGATGAGAGCAGCCCTCACAGTTGAGAAGCGAGTGGCGATAGCCCTGTGGAAGCTTGCAACACCGGACAGCTACCGGTCAGTCGGTAATCAGTTCGGAGTGGGAAAATCTACCGTGGGGGCTGCTGTCATGCAAGTAGCCAAAGCAATCGTTGAGCTGCTGCTAAAAAAGGTAGTGACGCTGGGAGATGTGCAGCTCATTGTGGATGGCTTTGCTGCAATGGGATTCCCTAACTGTGGTGGGGCGATAGATGGAACCCATATCCCGATCTTGGCACCGGAGCACCAGGGCAGCCAGTACATAAACCGCAAGGGGTACTTTTCTATGGTGCTGCAAGCAATGGTGGATCACAAGGGACGTTTCACCAACATCAACGTGGGATGGCCGGGAAGGGTTCATGACGCCCGCGTCTTCAGGAACACTAGTCTGTTTAAACGGCTGCAACAAGGGATTTACTTTCCAGACCGGAAAATTACCATTGGGGATGTTGAGATGCCCATCGTTATCCTTGGGGACCCAGCCTACCCCTTAATGCCGTGGCTCATGAAGCCATACACAGGCAGCCTGGACAGTAGTCAGGAGCGGTTCAACTACAGGCTGAGCAAGTGCAGGATGGTGGTAGAGTGTGCCTTTGGACGTTTAAAAGGTCGCTGGCGCTCGTTACTGACTCGCTCGGACCTCAGCCAAACCAACATCCCCATTGCTATTGCAGCTTGCTGTGTGCTCCACAATCTCTGTGAGAGCAAGGGGGAGACCTTTATGGCGGGGTGGGAGGCTGAGGCAAACCGCCTGGCCGCTGATTACGCGCAGCCAGACACCAGGGCGATTAGAAGAGCACACCGGGAAGCGGTGCGCATCAGAGAAGCTCTGAAAACAAGTTTCATTGCTGGCCAGGCTCCTGTGTGAAAGTTATGTTTGTTTGTCCCTGTTGAAAACCCGCCCCCTTGATTCACTCATTCCCTGTAAGCAACCCACCCTTCCCCCTTCCCCCTTCGATCCCAGTTTGATTTGAAAAAAATAAAGTCAGTTTCGTTTACAACTCAAGAACTTTTTATTAACGGGTGGTAATGAACATAGGGAGAGAAATAACCAGGTAGTCCGGGTGGGGTTTGGGAGGAGGGTAGGAGTGAAGGAACAGGGCAGGAAAAACATTCAAAATAATGAGAGCCTTTTGCTTGGGCTCTCTAATGGGGTGGAGTGGCAGGGTGCACGGAGCCTCCCCCCCCGCGTTCTTACACGTCGGGGTGAGGAGGCTACGGGACTTGGGGAGGGGGGAGGGCGGTTATAGAGGGGCTGCAGCGGCACTCGGTAATCCTGCAGCTGCCGTTCCTGGAGCTCCACCAGACGCCGGAGCATGTCTGTCTGCTCACGCAGCAGCCCCAGCGTTGCATCCCGCCACTTCTCGTCTCGGGCGTCCCTCCTCTCCTCACGTTCGTCCCTTCTCTCCTCACGTTGGTCCCTTTTCTCCTCCCGTTGGTCCCTCATGTCCTCCCGTTGGTCCCTCTTCTCCTCACGGTCACTGGCCTCTTTCCGGAATTTTAATACAGTGTCCTTCCAGTCATTGAAATTAGCTCTCTCATCCCGGGTCGATTGCATAATTTCCGAGAACATGTCGTCTCGCGTGCGTCTCTTTCGCCGCCTTATCTGGGAGAGCCTTCGGGCCGGGGGCGGGAGGATTGAAAAATTTGCAGCTGCAGGAGGAGGGAAAAAAAGGGAGAGAAGTATGTAAAAAGATACATTTTATAGAACAATGCTTATACTCTTTCACGGTGAACACTTTTCACATTACATAGCAATGTACAAGGTCGCATTTTGCATCTTATATTGAGTGCCCGCGGCTTTGGTGTTAGAGATCACAGCAGACGCAGGGCCGGGCAACAGAATTCGGCTTGTATGCAGCCATGGTAAGCCATTGTCCTGCGGCTTCTGCATTAAATCAGCGCCCTCCTTTCCCATAGCAAGCAAAGCCCTTTACGTGCTGCGGTTTTCCTGTTACCGTGCAGCATCAGATAACATAATAACCCCCACCCACCACCCATTCAATTCTGTGGGATGATCGGTTGACCCCCTCCCCCCACCACGTGGCTGGTATCATGGAAGATCCATGCAGATAACAAACTAGCCCCCCCATCCACTTCTGTGGGATGATCGCGTTACCCCTCCCCCCACCGCGTGGCTGGTATCAGGGAAGACCCCTGCTAGCCAAACGCGAAAACCTCAGCGCCATTGTCCACCCACTCCCCCCCGCCCGCTTGGCTAACTGCAGGGAAAGATTTCTTTTCAGCTACAGGCAAACAGCCCAGTAGGAACGGGGCCACCTCTGTCCCCTTAATTACATTCCCGTATTTCAAACAGGTTACCCTGAACGATATCACTCTCCTGAGGATAACACAGCAAGATAAAGAACGGATGTTGCTTGAATGCCAGCAAACACCGGGACCATACGCTGCCAAGCTTTGTCAAGCAATGATACCGGATTACTTGCTGCTAGCATGGCGCGGTCAAGTGTCCTACCATGGAGGACGGAATAAGGCTGCCCTGCCCAGAAACCTTCTGGAAAAGCTTTTGGAGTACCTCCAGGAGAGTTTCATGGAGATGTCCCTGGAGGATTTCAACTCCATCCCCAGACACGTTAACAGACTTTTCCAGTAGCTGTACTGGCCGCGAATGCATCCCAAGTCCCCAGGGCAAATTAATCATTAAACAAATACTTGTTTTAAACCATGTTTGATATATTTGAAAAGGTACACTCACCAGAGGTCCCTTCCAGGGGGTCTGCGATGCCGCCTTGGGAGGGTTCGGAGGGCACTTCGGTCAGGGTCAGAAACAGCTCCTGGCTGTCGGGGAGAATGGAGTGCTGTGTGCTCTCCACAAGTTCGTCCTCCTCCTCCTCCTCCTCTTCCCCGTCCGCAGATTCGTCATTCAAGGATGAGATTAACCCCTCCTCGGAGTCCACGGTCAGGGGTGGGGTAGTGGTGGCGGCCCCCCCGAGAATTGCATGCAGCTCCTCGTAGAAGCGGCATGTCTGCGGCTCTGCCCCGGACCGTCCGTTTGCCTCCTTGGTTTTCTGATAGGCCTGTCGGAGCTCCTTCACCTTAATACGGCACTGATAGGAGTCCCGATTGTGGCCTCTCTCCATCATGCCCTTGGAGATCTTGTCGAAAATTTTTGCATTCCGTCTCTTGGAACGCAGTTCTGCGAGCACGGAATCCTCTCCCCATATAGCGATCAGATCCAGTATCTCGCGTGTGGTCCATGCTGGTGCTCGTTTGCGGTTCTCGGACTGCATGGCTACCTGTGCTGTTCAGCTCTGTGTGGTCACCTGTGCTCACCAGGCTGGGCAGACAGGAAATGAAATTCAAAAGTTCGCGGGGCTTTTCCTGTCCAACTGCCCAGAGCATCCGAGTTTAGATTGCTGTCCAGAGCGGTCACAATGGTGCACTGTGGGATACCTCCCGGAGGCCAATACCTTCGAATTCCGTCCACACTAACCCTAATTTGAACCGGCAATGTCGATTTCAGCGCTACTCCCCTCGTCGGAGAGGAGTACAGAAACCGATTTTAAGAGCACTTTAAATCGAATTAAATGGCCTCGTTGTGTGGACGGGTACAAGGTTAATTCGCTATAACGCTGCTAAATTCGAACTAAAATCGTAGTGTAGACCAGGCCTAAGCATTTTCACAGGGAGATCTGCAGAGCCCATGGCAGGAAGAAGTATGCGCTCACATAAATTGACCTCTCACTTGTACTCAAGCGCTGGCAATGAGATACTTTCTTGTCAAATAAACATATTACACAAAAATCGGAGTAAACAGCGAGCCACTGCTAGTGAGACAATCTGTCCCTTACCTCAGGTGGAAACTGAAGCAGCCCAGTGAGGAGATTAAGCCTTCCTCGATGAGGCATTCCAAGAATGATGTCTGTCACCCCAGTGTACACGCACATCTTTAACAACTCATGGAAAAAACCCATCATGCTCTCTGCTCCTTCACCACTGTATCGTTTCACTGTGGCAAACTTGGTGGCCAAGAAGCGGTCAAACTCCTGATAGAAACAGAGTATGACTACAAGGCATTTAACACAATACTGGACTTCCTATAAAAGCACCAGTTACACAATTCTATGCAGAGTATAAAATCTGGACAAATCCCCAGCTCACCTCAGCAGATCTTTCTCACCTACTAGCACCACACCCAATCTAGTACAAGAGGCTATGACTGAGATCAAATGAGAGATCAGCCAGTGTCTAGTTTTAGGTTAGGATGTGAGATATCACATTCCCCCACACCCCTGAACACGTACATGTGTCAGGAGGTGTAGGGAGAACATGACACAATGTGGAGGGTGGCACAGAGAGTCAACTTGTTCAATCTGAAAATGGTGTTACTAACAAAGTTACTTATTTCACAGGGGCATTAGGAAGCCAAGTTCGTTAGCATTTGTAAACCCCTTAAAGAGCCTCTGATCCAATGTTCAATATATTATTTTGATTAGTATTATACATGGCCCTGGGTGCTCAGGCACAAGTACTGTTGAGATGGAAAGGAAGAGGAAAAGACACTCAGTTCTATGTCTAGTTTTTTCCCTTCACTAGTTTTGTGCAACAAAGTTTTTGGAGAAACCCTAAAGTGTAAAAAATTCCTGCAGTGTTTACAACTATGGACTGAAAATAAGAATATAAGAATGGCCATACTGGGTCAGACCACAGGTCCATCCAGCCCAGCATCCTGTCTGCCAACAGTGGCCAATGCCAGGTGTCCCAGAGGGAGTGAACCTAACAGGCAATGATCAAGTGATCTCTCTCCTGCCATCCATCTCCACCCTCTGACAAACAGAGGCTAGGGACATCATTCCTTACCCAGATATAGGCTATGTCTATACTAGAGATCTTACAGTGGCACAGCTGTACCAATATAGCTGTGCCACTGTACAATCTCGCATGTAGCCACTCTATGCCAATGGGAGAGAGCTCTCCCATAGACAATTAAATCACCCCCAACAAGCGGCGGTTGCTATGTCAGTGGGAGAAGCTCTCCTGCCAACATAGCGCTGTGTGCACTACCACTTATGCCCATGCAATTTATGTCACTCGGGGGGAGGGTGATTTCCCCACAAACACACACACCCTGAGCGACATAGTGTAGACATGGCCTAAGACTATAATTGAGAAGGTTTAATTGAGCAACAGCCTCAGAGTCTGGCCGACTGGTATTTGTTTGTAGTTAGCCAATATTCAGCAGCCTTGAATTTAAAAACATACACACAAAAGTGCAGCAGGAGCAACATTTCCTATACAATCTTCTCTAGACTCTGAGGGCAATCCTGGTACTACTGAAGCCAAAGGAAAATTTGCAATTGATTTCAGTAGGGTCAGTAGCGGCGCCAGCTTTGCTGGCGCCCTAGGCGGCGGAAGGTCCCGCCCCCGAAATCCCGCCAACAGCGGCGGCGGAAGGTCCCGCCCCCAAATTTTTACGGGCGGCGGGGGCGCAGGCGCCCCCAAAATAGCAGTGCCCTAGGCGACCGCCTAGGTCGCCTAATTGAAGCGCCGGCCCTGAGTAGGGTCAGAAAAAACCCTAGATTACTAACTTCCTTAATGAAACAGCCACTGAGGGAAATAAGCCTCTCAACTGCATTTAAAAAATAAAATAATAATAATAAAAAAAAAAAAAAGGCAACGAAGCACACAACACTCATTTGCACAGAGAAATTTGGGCCACATGAAAGCCAGAAGCAGGAACATCTTCATATAAATACTCTTGTGCCACTATATGAATAAGAGAAAAAGTAAAATGAAAAAAAAACCCACAAAATTTTACATTATGGAAATATTTGGCTAGAGTCCCCCAAAACACTCAGCCCACGCACTTTATCAGGGCCACAGGAGGGAGCCTTTCAGTGCCCCTTACAGGACGCACTGGGAATGAGACAAGAGCTCCTTTGCCAAACGCTTTGGCAGCGCTATCCAACCAGCTATTTCGCCAGAGCAACACTACCGGAACCCTGATCATGCCCACATTTAGCTACCCTCCTCTCTAAATAATAAAGGGCTTTCTTCCAAAATATTCCCTGTTGAGAGAGATGGTGACTAGAAGCTGATGAGGGGAACAACTGACAGATAGGGAGGGTGAAACTGGAAGGGAAACACAGAACACTGGAACAGCAGCACATGTGCCTGAAGTCTCCTTGAGAACATTACCTCACTGTTTCCCATGCAATCAACTACTAACAAAGTAAATCACTGCAGGTTTCTTTTAAGAATTGCTGCTGTAGTTAATGTGAACAACTCCCTCCAACTAGAATTATTTCGTTTCTACACTGCATCCATCAGATAAAACTCAGGTCTGCCCATCTCAAACACATGCATATTTAGACTGTAAGCTTATCGTGTAGAGTCTGGTTGGGGGGGGGGGGGGGGGGGGGGGAGNGCAGGGGTTGATGTTTTTCCCCCTTGTGTTTGTAGTGTGTTGTTAGTGCTGCTGATACTGCAGCGCTGTTAATGCAGCTAGTGTTGCTGTTCCTGGAGCTCTGGTGTCAGCTGCAAGCAAACAGTGCAGCGCGTTGATTCAGCAGACCTAAATGTTATTCATAAGAAAGCCCACAGGCTTGGTTTGGTGGGGAAGGCGCTCGGCCAGGTTTATTGTCAACAAAGCACGTTCCTAGTGTGCCATAGGAACTATGGTACATTAAACACACGTATGCCTGCGACAAGGTACCAGTTCAACCAGCACACCAGGATGCTGTCCCCTACACTAGTATAAAGATGCCTCTCCTATGACTTCCCCTTTTATACATTAAAGGAAACAAGTTACTTATTACTCTCCAGATGTTGTTACCCTTATACTTGTACCTGCTCGTTTGAATAAGACATCCTAATCCATCATCCTGTTATCCCCTCCTCATCTTTATGAGGGGTCAGCGTGCTCTTGTATCTTTTCTTAGGAATGAATTTATGTAGTTACCTGAGAAATCTGTGGTTTCGTACCATCCTCCCTGGTCAGGAATGTGCTTCCTTGGTTAGCAGACACCTAGTGTTCTGCCAAGGCCATGCCTACTCTTGTTCACAGCTTTTGGTTCCTACTGCTAGTTATGCCTAGGGCTCCAGCAAGGCCTATACAGTGCCTAGCACAATGGGTCCTGGTTCACGACTGGGGCTCATAGGCACTACTGTAATATAAATAATAAAGATATACAATGTACCTGAGATTCTAGCATCACTTTAGACAAATGCTTTCTCTCTTCTGTTGTAAATGCCTCCTGTTTTAATTGCTCAAACCTTTTAGCAAACCATTCTCTTTCCTCCAAGCTTGACAGCTGACTTGTTTCTATAGAAATATGTCCACAATATACATGGTCAAGATAAGTCAACACATCCTCTAAGGAAGCCTCTTCTTTTCCCATGTTCAGGAGCCCTGGGATGACCAAAAAAAAAAAAAAAAAAAAAGTGATATATTCAATAACAATGTGATTAATGATTTGAAAACACAATTTCATGTCCTGTCCCTCTACTCTTCATTTGAAGGTAAAGTTCTCAAGAATCTTTATAAAAACACTACAGTGTTAAAAAAACACTTAAGACGTCTATAGCACTTTTCATTCAGAGGTCTCTGAACACCTTCCAAAGAATGGTATGTATCACTGTAAGCTTTTTCGGTCAGAGTTGTCTTTTTACTATGTATTGTATAGCATCTAGCACAATGAGACTCTGATGGATTATTGGGGTCCCCCAAGCACTAGTGCAATACAATACAGACATACCTTGGATCACTCAGATTCTCTGTGCACCTCATTTTCCCCATCTGTGAAGTGGGTAACAATGAGTTAGTGGTAGAGCCAGGAAGAGAAGCCAGGTCTTCCGACTTTCATACCAGTGCCCTAGCCACTGGAACACAGTGGCTCTGTTACTGTAGTGCTTTATAATGTAGTTGAACACGGTATACGATTAATATGTAACCTGAAAGCTACATTAACAATTACAGAGTTACCTAACAGTTATTATGAGGTTTCAGGAAATGTTATAAGCTGGGCACTCAGCTGCCACAGTGACTGATATAATAGAAGAATTTATATTTAGATAAGATAAAATATGTTTTTCTCCCCAAGAACTGCCTCACTAAACAGCAATGCACCAACCAGCTCTTTCATACAGGCAATCATTTAAGGATAAGAACATTTTAAGGGATGACTAAATTATTAGTGAGAAGTGGATATGATTCTGAATGCCTAAGGCAACAGAAACTGCAGAGCTGGTGGAGCACTCATTTCCACATGTTCCATTACAGCTAGCCTTTTGTTAGGTAATACAGGACCAACGTGCGATGGCCCCTTCAATAAATTCCTGTGTTGTATTGAGAATATTTATAATTTTGAAAGCATATTAGAAAACACCTACCAGGCAGTGAGATGCTGTGGAATAACTTCCAGAAGGACATGGTGGAAGTTTCAGTGTTTGCATCTCTTAAAGGCAGATTAGATAAAGCACCAGAAAAAAAAAAAAAGTGCTACAGGAAACAATCCTGCACTGGTCAATAGATGACCAAGTCTTTTCCATCTTAAATTTCCATGATTATAGTTAGAAGTGGTCTGAGGCACAAATTTCTGACCAGGACCTAAATTTGTGCATGTTTGCAGAGATTTTAATCTACGCTTTTAGTTCCTGCCTATTTTAGGCTGAGGATTTTGAGTTATTTCTGAACTAAACCGGACCATGCCCTTATCAGCACTTCCAGCTAGAAGGCTTCCTCAGTTAAAAGTGTTACTGCAGCTTTAGCAGTGATTGATACTGAAAACTTTCTCTTTGCTATCCATAGCTGCCCATACCTCTTAAAATCCCTCAGCCTTAACAAAAACCATGAAGACAGTTTGCCATACTAATGTTGAAGTATTACCTCATTTTCATCCTACAGGAAAAAGAAAAAGCTCAACCATTTCCTTTGTCTGACAGATTCCAAACACAGCCCAAGTCAGCTGTGCACCAGGAAGCAGACTTACCTGTGGTATTGAAAGGTCCCTGAAGCACTTCTGTCAGCACTCGAATTTCAGGTACCATGTCCATCACAGCTTGGCCAGCAAACAAAGGGTTAATTTTGGCAGCTTTGTGGCCATGTTCACAGTATGCAGTTACTAAACGAGCAAGGCCATGATCAGCTAAATATAAAGGGGAAAACAGAGAACAAATTTAGCACATGCACTGCTAACCTATTAATAGCATCAGTTTAGTGATCAGAAGACAGGCCTGCATACAATCATAGAATCGTAGGCCTGGAAGAGACCTCGAGAGGTCGTCTAGTCCAGTCCCCCGCACTCATGGCAGAACTAAGTATTATAGACCATCCCTGACAGGTGACTGTCTAACCTGCCCTTAAAAACCTCCAATGACAGAGATTCCACAACCTCTTAGGCAATTTATTCCAATATTTAACTACTCTGACAGTTAGGAAGGTTTTTCCTGATGTCCATCCTAAACTTCCCTTGCTGCAATTTAAACCGATTGCTTCTTGTCCTATTCTCAGAGATTAACGAGAACAGTTTACCTCCCTCCTTCTTGTAACAACATTTTATGTACTTGAAGACTGCTATGTTCCCCCTCAGTCTTCTCTTCTCCAGACTGAATAAAAAAAAATTTCAATCTTTCCTCATAGGTCAAGTTTTCTAGACCTTTAATCATTTTTGTTGCTCTTCTCTGGATTTCTCCAATTTTTCCACATCTTTTCTGAAATGTGGCGCCCAGAACTGGACACAATACTCTAACTGAGGCCATATCAATGTGGAGTAGAGCAGAAGAATTACTTCTCGTGTCTTGCTTACAAACACTAATGCTAATACATCCCAGAATGATGTTCGTTTTTGCAACAGTGTTACACTGTTGACTCATATTTAGCTTGTGGCCCACTATGACCCCCAGATCCCTTTCCGCAGTACAGGTCTGTCTCATCTTACGCTGGGGTTACGTTCCGCGGTCAGCCCGTAAAGCGAAAACCGCGTATAGTCAAAATTACATTGAGTGTAATGGTAGGCAGAATCGCCCGCACTACAGAAACAGTATTTAAGTTGTTATTTTTCTCTTTTTGGGTTTTTTTTTTCTTGTTTTTGCCGACCGCGTAAAGCTGAAATCGCACATGTTAAATGCGCCTAAGATGCGACAGACCTGTACTCCTTCCTAGGCAGTCATTTCCCATTTTGTATGTGTGCAACTGATTGTTCCTTCCTAAGTGGAGTACTTTGCATTTGTCCTTATTGAATTTCATCCTATTTACTTCAGACCATTTCTCCAGTTTATCCAAATCATTTTGAATTTTAATCCTACCCTCCAAAGCACTTGGAACCCTCCCAGCTTGGTATCATCCACAAACTTTATAAGTGTATTATCTATGCCATTGTTCCTATGCATTACTCCTGGGGGAATTCTGCACCACAAAATTAAAAATTCTGCACACAATATTTTAAAGTTCTGCATATTGTATTTGTCAAAACACCACAATATAATCATGGCAGTTTCAATTATTTTGGTAATTTATTTCAAAATACCTGTCACCAAGTAAGTTTGTAATAATACAGACAAAAGAAAAGAGTCAGGATTTATTTTTATTTTATTTTTTTTTGGACCAAGAGATTCCTTACTAGGCAAATTAATACAGAACTTTGTGTACTGTAGTTTAAATTAATTACTCAAACATATTTCCCACACCCCTCAGAAACAGTGCAAAGGCTTGGGGGAGTCAGGGGTAACAGAGGAGCTGAGTGAGAGGGAAGGAGCCTGGGAATTAAGCTGGAGGGTTGCTGGGTGTGGGTGGGAGAAGTATGGAACTGGGTTGTTGTTTTTTTGTTGGTTTTGGGGGGGGGGGGGGGGGGGGGGGGGGGGAAGGGGGACTGTTAGAAAGTTGTGGAGCCTCCTGCATGCAGACCCTGACTGACCCCTAGCTTCTCCCATTCAGTCAGGCACATCTGCCCCCCCTCCCCCCCCAACCCCATGTGGGCCTGCAGCCCCCCTCCAATTCAGCCCCTGGCTCACCACACTCGCTCCTGAGCCCCCTCACCAGCCTGCCCCCACACTAGCTCTTTTGAAACCCAGCCTGTTACCCGCCCCCAGCAGCCTCATATGCCCCACTCTGTCTGTCCCCCTCATATCCCCTGACTCCTAACCTGGCTCCACAGGCAGGGTGCTGTAATGAATACAGCTGGCTGTTACTGCTGGTCAGGCACTGCTGTCTGTTCTGGCGCCACAGCAGCCTTCGGAGGGCAAAAAGTGGAACTGCAGCACTTCTCAGGCAGAATATATTTTCTGTGCAGAAAAGAAAAATTCTGCACAGGACATGAATTCTGCACATGCAAAGTGGTGCAGAATTCCTCCAGGAATAATGTACGTACATACTGAAGACTGACTTAACTGGATGACCAATGCAAGCTTTTATTTGTTAGCTCTGCCATATCAAGAGAATGATGGGATTCAGAGCAGGATTCTGCCTTGTGTACCTTCAACAAAACTGTTGGCTAAATTCTAACTTCAGAATCTTTGCCTTTTGCAAGCTCTTCAGTAACAGAAAAGAGTCAACTGGATTTTCAAATCTCATATAGAACTTGCATTGCATAGCTAGTCAGTGGCAAAGCCAGAAAGAGATTCCAGGGGCCTGACTGCCACACTCGTTCCTTACTCTTATCATTAGACAATGCTGCCTTCACACTTTTTTCCCCATGTAAACAAGCTGCAAACTGAATAGTACACCGCTACCTCAATATAATGCGACTCGATACAACACGAATATGGATATAACGCGGTAAAGCAGTGCTCCACGGGGGTGGGGCTGCGCACTCCGGTGGATCAAAGCAAGTTCAATTTAACACGGTTTCACCTATAACGCGGTAAGATTTTTTGGCTCCCGAGGACAGCGTTATATCGAGGTAGAGGTGTAGCTGCTCAAGTTAGTCAGTGAATAAAAAAAATTAAAAAAAAAAGACACCCAAGAAAATGGTGACCTGTTCAAGGACAATTTCTAAACAGAAATTGCAGGCTCAGGGGAGAGGCCGGGAAGGGGTGGAGTGGGGGTAGGGCCTGTGGCAGAGCCAGAGGTTGAGCAGTGAGCACCCCTGGCACATTGGAAAGTTGGCACCTGTAGCTCCAGCCCTGGAGTCAGTGCCTATACAAGGAGCCGCATATTAACTTCTGAAGAGCCGCATGTGGCTCCAGAGCCACAGGTTGGCCACCCCTGAGTTAGATGATCAGTAAAGCCAGCCAATGATTCATGACTGCCTGCAGCCAAGATTTTTCAAAGCCATTGACTAGTCAGCCCAGCTTCCCTGGACTTTCTGAGACCCTGATTTTCCAAAGGTACTGAATGTCCCCTGCCACCTGCAGAAAAATAATCATGGTCATACACTGGATTTTTCATGCAACACACAAGTACAGATGTATTATCTAAGGCTACATCTACACTACACACCACTGGCGAAGGTGTATAGCATTTGAGTAGCTATGTGCCACAAGTGAAAGGCTCTGGTAGTGGGGAGACAGCAGGGAAAAGCTCTGGCAGCTTCCTGCTGGAAAGTCTCTGGCAGGGGAGAGGCAGTGGGGAAAGGCTTAGCCCTCCTCAGCTCCCTCTCCCCCATCAGAGCCTTTCCCCATGGAAAAGGGGGCAGGGGAGGAGACAGCTGGGGAAAAGCTTTGGCAGTTCCTTGATGCCGGAGCCTTGGAAAACAAAGGCTCTGGGAACAGAAAGGCTCCTTGCCATATCATGGAAAAATTCCAACAGCAGGTAGGGTTGCCAATTTTTGGTTGGATGTATTCCTGGAGGTTTCATCACATGACATAATCTTTAATTAAAGATTAAACTTTAACTCCCAGGATTCCAGGACAATCCTGGGAGGTTGGCAACCCTACTAGTGGGGAGCTGGTGGGGTCTATTCCTACACTCCTCCCCCAGCTGCTGGAGATTTTCCCTGCAGCCGGGAAGGGCTCCAGCTGCAGGGAGCTGCCCATGCCTTTCTCTTCTGCCTCCCCCCTGCCAGAGTCATTCCCCACTCTCTCTTTCTTGGCATTTTTTCCTGCAGAGGGGAAAGGCTCTGCCATCAGGTAAGCAGTGGGACACTACACCCACATCTTTCAAGCATGTCTTTACTCGCCTAAACTGTGCCGCCAGACTGCAAGCCCCGAGAACCTGGGTACGTACTCGGGTTGTTAGCCTGGGCTGAAGCCCCTGGCGCCGCGTCTACACTGCTGCTGTTCCCTGTGCTGCTAGCCCCAAGTTAAAGCTAACGGGGTGTGCTCAACCTGGCCCACAATCACACCTTCACTTTGCAGTGCTGACAGACCCTAAGCAACAGCTCCTCAGGAGGCGGTGGGCAAAGGCAGACCCTGTCTCGGGGAAAGAAGTCAACACACACACAGTGGCCAGCTCTGGGGAGAGGGATGCATCCTCCAGAACCAGGTCTGACAGACAGCCCCTCCCCAAAATACAACAGGGACAGACAGACGAGGCTGTGAATCAACCCCAGCACAGCCTAGGGTGACCAGATGTCCCGATTTTATAGGGTCAGTCTCTGATATTTGGGGCTTTTTCTTATATAGGCACCAATTAGTCCCCCCATTTGTCACATTTGACGCCTGGTCACCCTAACAGAGACAGAGGGAGGGACAGCCGGCCGCCGCCCCACTAGAACACTGCAGTGCCCCCCCGCCAGGGACAGACGGACAGACAGATCTCCACCCCCCACGGACGGACAGACAGATCGATCTCCACCCCACACGGACGGACAGACGGACAGATCTCCACCCCGGACGGACGGACACACAGACAGATCTCCACCCCCCACGGACGGACAGACAGACGGACAGGCAGGCAGATGCACCCCACGCGCTGGGGCAGAGGGACTCGCCCACCTGCTCTGCCGCCCACGCAGACCCTGCTTGGCTCCGGGGCGTCCGCGCTCTCCGCCTTGCGGGGCTTGTAGCCGTACACCCCGCGCTCCGTGCGGTACCAGCGCCGCAGCGGCCAGGCCCGGCCGGCCAGCCCCAGGCTCCTCGCCGCCACAGCCATCGCGCTCCACGGGGCTGGCAAGGCGGGGGCGGGGCTGCGGCCGACGCCCCCAGCACGGATTGGCCCGGCGCGCCCGGAGGGAGGGTTAAATGGTTGAGAGGAGGGGGCAGGAAATGGGTTGAAGGGGGCCGGGGCGTGGTTTGTGGGGGAGATGTGATTTGATGATGGGGGAGGGGCTTTTGAGGGAGAAATGTTAGATTTGGGGAAGGGTAGGTGGGATTGTGTGATCTGACGGGGGAGGGGTGTTTTGAGGGGGGAAGGGGAGATTTGGTTTGTGGGGGGAGGGTATGTTTGCGCGGGGAAGTGTGTGGGGGAGAAGTGTTAGATTGGGGAGGTTATGTGGCTTGTGGGGGGGTATGTGATTTGATGGGGGAGAGGTGCTTGGCTTATGGGGAGGGCCATGTTGGAAGGTATTTAGCTGTTAGGGGAAGGGTGTCTGGTGGTGGATGGTTTGTGGGGAGAGGGTTACTGGGGGGAAGAGGTATTTAAGTATAAGGCATATGGTTAGTAACAGAGAGGTATTTTGGAGAATAGTGGCTGGTTTGAGGCCAGGATGTTGGACGTTAGTGGAGGGGTATTTTGGTGGATCGGGCTGCTAAAAGTCCAGCCGGCGGGGCTAAGGCAGGCTCCCCGCCTGCCCTGGCTCCACGCGGCTCCCGGAAGCGGCCGGCATGTCTGGCTCTTAGGCACTGGGGAGTCTCCGTGCGCTGCTCCTGCCCCAAGCACCAGCTCCGCAGCTCCCATTGGGCGGGAACTGCGGCCAATGGGAGCTGCGGGGGCGGTGCCCTGTGGGTGTGGGCAGTGCACAGAGCCCCCTGGCCCCTCTGCCTAGGAGCTGGACATGCTGGCTGCTTCTGGGAACCGCCTGACGTAAGCACCACCCAACCGGAGCCTGCACCCCAAACCGCCTCCCGCACCCCAAACCCCCACCCCAACTCAGAACCCCCTCTTGCACCCTAACTCCCTCCTACAGCCTGTACCCCTCACCCCCTCCCGCACCCCAACCTACTTCCCCAGCACTCCAAACCCCTCGGCCCCAGCTTTAGGGAGATGAGGAATTTGTTGGGAAGAGCAGTTTTTGTTAAGGAATCTGTGAGATCAGAAAGAGAACGTGGGTGCAAACAGAGTGAAGGAAGTTAATGCAGCCTCCCTTTACCCCAAATTGAAACAGAAAGGACAGTGACAAACACACTAGTGCTTCCCAAATATTTTCTGAGTTGCATGCATGGGGAACCATAACGAATTCCCAAGACCTGTTATAAACAAAACTGCTCTGGAACACACATTCTTTTATCTAATAAAAGGTGAGCACATATCTGTGCTCCTGTCTCTGAACTATGGCAGCTCATACTCTTTTTGATGCAAAAATTATGTGGTACAGTGGTTCTCAACCTGTGGGCCATTTGTGGCCCAGTCAGCCCACAGCTGTGGTCCATGTGACATCCACAGGGCTACACAGGTAGTATATATATTGTGTGGATACGGCACATATAACACATAGCTGCATATGTGGCCCACAATGTGAAATAGGTTGAGAACGTAGGATGTAGTATCAACATCATTAAGAAATGTGTTGGCTCTGTCTGCAACCAGTTCACCTTGTGCTTTGATCCTGCAGATAATTTAATGGTAATTATTATAATTAAGAAAATACATTAGAATGAAAGGTATTATGCAAAGGTAAGATTATTATAATCATCATTACCCCAGTTGGTTTCCTCCTGTTTCACTCTTTCTTCCCTTCTGACAGAGTTGCCAGTTTTAAGCCAGGGTCAGGGTTTAATGTGGTTATGGAGGGAGAGAGAGAGACTGAGCAAGAGCTCAGGGCTGCAGGGAGATTTGAATGTCAGTAGACGATTTGCACAATCAGTACTTTACTGTGATTATCCATTAATATTTAATGTGAGGAAAATGTAACTATTTTATTTAAGTATTCTTAGCCAGCACACAGGAAGGACAACAAAGGGGTGTGTGTGTGTGTGTGTGTGTGTGTGTGTATGTAGAGCATAGACAGATAATGCAGGACTCTCTGCCAGTAAGAACTAGAAAACCATCATCAGCTAGTTGATTTTTAGATATTGCAGGCAGCTTGTACCCTGTATATTCTCAGGTCATGCCAGATCCACAAAGGGATTTAGACTTTGCAACACTGAGCATCATGGCACTTAGAAAATCAAAACACCACTGAAATCCACAAAAGTCAGCATAGTAGGGGAGCTCCCAAAACTTGTCAATGGGATATGAGGATTGTGTGAAGTCACGCCGCATAGGGGCATCATCTTTACAATCACGCCACGCAACCCCTGCCCGCCTGACTTTGCATGTGTAGCGTGTTCAAGCTCATGCCAAAGGGGGCAGTGTGGTGCACTCTTAAAGATGGCACCCTCTGTCTGACACTGAACAAAACCACATCCAGTTTTGTCCCAGGACTGGATGGGGGACAAACCACCCAAAAGAGGACTGTCCTATTCAAAAGCATATGAATGACCTTCCTAAGGGGGAATGGCACTGCGTGTCAAAAATGGCATTACCTGTTTCAAAGTCACTAACTACCCAGAAGCAAGTGATCTTGAATGCTTATAGATCCATGCTCTAACAGATAAAGCACAAGATAGGATGTCACAGTTTCAGAGTAACTGCATCTTTAACCCCCTCTTTGTGGTCAACTCCAGGAATGCCCTCTCAGGTCCCTGGCCCCTAGCTGTCACCTCTCTCTGGGTGAGGACCCATGTCCCTCTGCCTTCAGACCAGCGATTTAGGTTGCAGCTGCTTGCTATTGCACTGTGATTTCTTCAACAAGTTTGACTAACTCAACACTACTCCTGGGGGAATTCTGCACCACTGCTCATGCGCAGAATTCATGTGTCCTGCAGAGTTTAATTTTTTTCTGCAGAAAATACATTCTGCCCCAGAAGTGCTGCAGTTACACCTTTCACCCACCAGAGCGAATCAGCAAGCTGTTCTGGTGCCGCAGTGGCTTCTGGTGGGTAAAGGGCAGAACTGCAGCACTTCTGGGACAGAATGTATTTTCTGGGGGGGAGGGGGGAAATTGTGTGTGTGCAGTGGCATAAAATTCCCCCAGGGGTAGAAGTTCATCACAGCATCTGGCCCATGGAGCCAGATTAGGACAGAGTGGGGCACATGGGGCTGCTTGGGGGATCACAGACTGGGGTTGAGAATGGTTAGTGGGGGAGGACAGACTGGGGCATGGGCTCAGGAGCTAGTGGGGTGACAGCATTGAGCCAGGGACTGAATGTGATTGGGGGTGCATGGCCACATGGGGATGGGGATGGGGATGGGGAAGGAGGCTGCAGGGAGCTGTCGGGATGGAGAGTGCGGGGACAGGGGCAGATGTGCCTGACTGAATGGGAGAGGCTTGGCATCAGCCAGGGTCTGCATGGGGGAGGCTCCCCAACTCCCTAACAATCCTGCCCCTCTCCCCCAAAAACCTGTTCCATACTTCTCCCACCCCCAGCCAACAACCCTACAGGTTCACTCCAGGTCCTTGCCTCTCCCTCACCTCCTCCGTTACCCCTGACACTCCCAAGCCTTTGCACTGCTTCTGACGGGTGCAGGAAATACAATTCTATATTGTAATTTAAATGAATTACTCAAAGTTCTGTATGAATACGCCTAGTAAGGAATCTATTTGTCAAAAGAAAATTACCAGAATCTTTTTTTGGGGGGGTCTGTATTGTTACAGACAGACTTGCTGACAAATATTTTGAAATAAATTTCCAAAATAATTGAAACTGGCATGATTATATTGTTATTTTGACAAATAAAATATGCAAAAATTTGCAGAATTTTTAATTGTTTGGTGTAGAATTCCCCCAGGAGTATCATAGAATAGTGGACTGCACTCTCAGCAAATTTGCAGATGACACTAAACTGGGAGGAGTGGCAAAGCCCTGGCTGTGATGATTTAGTTGGGATTAGGTCCTGCTTTGAGCAGGGGGTTGGACTAGATGACCTCCTGAGGTCCCTTCCAACCCTGATATTCTATGATTCTATGATCCATGACAGTACTCCAGTCATGTGAGTTATCCCACCAAGTCTCTGTTATTCCATTCACATCATAATTCCTTGACTGTGCCAGGACTTCCAGTTCTCCCTGCTTGTTTCCCAGGCTTCTTGCATTTGTGTATAGCAGTGGTCCCCAACCTTTTTGTGGCCAGTAGCACATTCATGTTTTCAGAAGAGCGTGGCGGGCGCCAACAATTTTTCAAGGCTTATTTTGTATTTGTACATTAAATAATACGAAAAACATCATATTTAATATTACATAATATATGAATCCAGAGAGAAGAGAGAAGCCGGAGAGAAGCCACGAGGACAGAGAACACCGGCGCCCGCAGCCTGAGTTCTCTGTCCCCATCAGGCGCGGGGTGGCGGCTTCTCTCCCCTGCTGGGCACTAGGTGGGCACACATAAATGCCCCGGCGGGTGCCGTGGCGCCCGCGGGCACCACGTTGGGGACCACTGGTGCATAGGCACTTAAGGTAACTCGCTGATCGTCCTGCTTTCTCAGTATGAGGCAGGAGTCCTCCCCTCTTGCGCTCTCCTGCTCGTGCTTCCTCCTGGTATCCCACTTCCCCAGTGCTTTGGTCTCCTTTCCCAGGTGTACAGCACCTACAGTTTCACCTTTTTTTCTCCAGGGAAAATGACATTGATGAACCAGATCTTCCTTTATTTAAGGACAAATGCAGTCAGAGAAAACATCTAAAACAATAACAGTCTAAACACTTTACGAAGAGCCTTCCACCCACTGGCGGCCGGTTAACCAGCTGCTGGGGGAGGCTAGCACCCAGCCCCTCCCCTTCTGCCTGAGGCCCTGCCACTCACCCTCCCCTTCTTCCCCCAATACCTGTAGGAGCCCAGAACACCCACACCGCAGCCCCTGGGCCCCCTGCCCCAGTCCTGGGCCGCCCAAGCACCTCCAGCCCCTGAGCTCCGGGCGAGCCCCTAACCCCAAAGTGCCCCCCAGCCCCAGAGCTCCGGGTGTCCGGGTGGCGTGGCCGTAGTGCCCCCATTTTCCCAGCCCTGGAGCTCTGGGCAGGCCCCAACCCCAGCGCGGCGGGAGGCTGGGGCGGGGGGGGCGCAGTTCCAGCATCCTGAGCACCGGGTGGGCAGCAAGGCCATGGCCCTAGCGTCAGCCACCCTGAGTCCCAGTGGCACATTGGCACGCCCCAGTCCCAGCCCACCTGGGCTACTACAGAAGAGTAGGAAGGAATTGCACTGCGGGAAAGGGCCTGGGGGCAGAGTGTGGGCGGGGCCACGCCAGGGAACCCCCACTAGCGAGCCAAGAACAAACTTATACTTATCAATACAAAAGTCTATGGGTCCACATCACTATAATGTTCTTTGAAGTTTTCATGCTTTCAAGGCTAGCTGAAACATTCAATAATGTCCATAAAACATTAAATACAATAGTCTCAAGATAGGACTGTGTTCATTATATGTGTCACAGGTTACTATTTGATGTCTGTTACAGATCACCAAAACACATTAGACAGCAGAATGACTGGCTCCCTAAGCACCTATCTATAATGAGTAGGGGGGGAAAAAATGCATTATCATTGGGGACTTCAGTCTGAATGCCATATGGTGAAAGTCTCATGCTGCCAGTACTAAAATATCCTTTGAATTTCTACAAATTATAGATGACAATTTTGTAACTCAAAAAGTGTTATAGCTGTAATGGGGGAATTCTATGTTGGACTTCATCTTCACAGATAAAGAGAGCTGACCACACAGAACTAAAAGTTAGTCATTGCTTAGGTGCAAGTGACCATGACTTGATTACATTATGTGTACACAAAATGTGACACTCTGTACCTCAAAATAGCACCCTGGAACCCCCATATTCACCACTGTCATGATTATTATATGTTTTATACAAAGTATGCCTTGGGAAATATCATTTGAGAAGTCATGATCTGTGGAACATTACTATCCTGTTGAATTATATGTGTTACCATTGTATGAGAAGTTTTGCTGTGTGTGTATTACTGATATGCCTACCCCGCATGTGACGTCAGCTCCGGCGGACTGGGCGAAAGAGATCACTATGATCCAACGGCCAAGAAGGCGGTTCTGCAACGCTTTGTGGAAAGCGAAGGACTTGACGAGGCACAAAAGACGTCAAGGCCATCCACTGCAACCAAAGAAGTTACCATTGGTGTCTGGCTTCTAAGGTCGAGAGAGTGAATTGCTCCTGTGCAACAGCTCTACCACTTAAAAAGCTTTTGCGCACAGGTTCTATGCAAATCATCAAACATCATCATTATCATATTATCCAAGTCCTGCAGCGATGGGGGAGGGGCAAAGCGACAGGTGGAGGTTACCACTGGGAGTCGTAGTCCCAATCCTGCACGCAGGCTGCCTGTGGATAGGTGGTCGTCCAGCTCTGTACTTGGGGCAGCCGAGTTGCCAGACTCACAACATATATCAGTAATTTGGTAGTCCATCGATCCGATGATGACAAGCAACCCAGGCGTCTGAGCAGCCCTCTTTAGGATAGCACTGCTCACCCTAGTAAGGGAGGGGCCTAGAAAAGATGGCCTAAAATTGCCTGCCCTACAACAACTGGCCAGCAAGCCGCGGCTGGGAGTTTAACCCAATCTGCGGCCGAAACCAAAAGAAAAATTTGAGAAAACTTACCATTGGTGCATGGAATGTTCGTACCCTCATGGACTGCGAAGCTGTTGCAAGACCTGAGAGAAGGACAGCCCTCATTGCTCGAGAACTAGTCCGCTATAACATCGATATAGCGGCATTAAGTGAAACAAGATTGCCTGGGGAAGGTTTCTTGAGTGAACCAGGAGGTGGTTACACCTTCTTCTGGAAGGGTAAGACTGAGAGGGAGGATAGAATACACGGAGTTGGTCTGGCAATAAAAACCGTATTGATGCACCAACTTCCAGACCTTCCAGTGGGGGATATGGAACATGTGATCCTTGACTCCATGGTTGAGATGGTATCTTTCCATGCCCATGGATTGGGGGGTATAAATTGGAGTCTCTGACATCAGTCCAGAGTCTCTCTCCTCCCCCACCTACTCTGAAGGCAACAAGAACGTTTGGAAGAAAAGACCTTGAACTGGGGAGACTGGTCCTAGGTTAAGCAAGGAATGCAGCCTGTGTATTAAGAACAGTGAACTGCTTACAATGCCTAGTGGTGTGAGAAACTGCTTGATTCAAATCTTTCTTAGACTGATAAAGTGTAGAATTTAGACTGTGATTTAATTTTTATATCTTATGTAACCAACTTTGACCTCTATGCCTACCGCTTATAATCACTTAAAATCCATCTTTCTGTAGTTAATAAACTTATTTTAATGTTTTATCCTTACCAGAGAGTTTGTCTGAAGTGCTTGGGGAATCTGCTCAGATTACAAATGCTGGTGCATGTCCACTATCCTTTGATGAAGTGGCAAACTAATTAATGAGCTTGCATTGTTCAAGAGAAGGTTTTGAGCCGTGTAAGATGGTACATTTCTGGGGCGTAGGGCTGGGGAGATTTGCTATTTTTTCTCCCTGTATAGTTTATGAATGGCTTAGAGAGTATTCATGCAATTTAGCTGGGTGTGTTCCTGTATGTTGTTAGCTGAGTGATCACAGCACTCAGAGGGGTTTGCTGCTTGTCACTAGCACAGCATCGTGAAAGACAGCCCAGTCTGGAGAGTTAAGGGGGCACAGCGGTCCCACAGTTCCAGGTTGTACCCCAGGGGTCCATCACACAGAATTAAATCTGAACTGGCAGTATATATAGTTAGTGCTTTAAAAAGGCCAATTTCACAAAGCTGAAAGCAATTAGGAGACAAATCAGCTGGCAGACAAATTTTAAACAAAAAAATGTGAACGATAATACGGAACATTTTAAGAACATTTTACTAGATTACCACAATCCAAAAAGAAGCCTATGCATCTTAAAAATATAGCTCAGGGATCGACAACCTTTGGCACACGGCTCGCGAGGGCCAGGCTGGTTTGTTTATCTTCTGCGTCCGCAGGTTCGGCCGATCGCAGCTCCCACTGGCTGCGGTTCGCCGCTCCAGGCCAATGGGGACTGCAGAAAGCGGGCGGCCAGCACATCCCTCAGCCCACGCTGCTTCCCACAGCCCCCATTGGCCTGGGCGGCGAACCGCGGCCAGTGGGAGCTGCGATTGGCCAAACCTGCGGACGCGGCAGGTAAACAAACTGACCCAGCCCACCAGGGGGCTTACCCTGGCGGGCCGCGTGCCAAAGGTTGCCGATCCCTGATATAGCCTGTCTTAAGGGGAATGAAAGCAGCACTACAATTTAAAAAAAACCCACACCAATACATAACAAATGGAAAAAGGAGAAGCTGATTGCAATTATTAATTAGAAGCTAGGAACTTTAGAAAATTGATAAGGGAAGCAAAAGAACAAGGAGGTTTGGAGAAGGAAGTATTTAAAGAATATCTAGAACAAAAGGACCCCTAACAATGGTATTGGTCCATTACTAGGTGGAAATAAGATTGGGCAGCACATCCCTTGGCTCACGCCACTTCCCGCAGCCCCCATTGGCCTGGAACAGCGAACCACGGCCAGTGGGAGCTGCGATCGGCCAAACCTGCAGACGCTGCAGGTAAACAAACTGTCCCGGCCCGCCAGCAGATTTTCCTGACGCGACGCATGCCAAAGGTTGCCAATGCCTGCTCTAGCAGCAGGAGGCAGCAGGGAAAGGCTCTGGCAGCTGCCCGTAGGGAAAGGCTCTAGTAGTGGGGAAAGGTTCCGCCAGCGGGGAAGCAGTTGGAAATGGCTCNCTTTAAGAACATTTTACTAGATTACCACAATCCAAAAAGAAGCCTATGCAGCTTAAAAATATAGCTCAGGGATCGACAACCTTTGGCACACGGACCGCGAGGACCAGGCCGGTTTGTTTACCTTCTGCGTCCGCAGGTTTGGCCGATCGCAGCTCCCACTGGCCGCGGTTCGCCACTCCAGGCCAATGGGGACTGCAGGAAGCGGGCGGCCAGCACATCCCTCAGCCCACGCCACTTCCCACAGCCCCCATTGGCCTGGAGCGGCGAACCGCGGCCAGTGGGAGCTGCGATCGGCCAAACCTGCATACGCAGCAGGTAAACAAACTGACCCAGCCCGCCAGGGGGCTTACCCTGGCGGGCCGCATGCCAAAGGTTGCCGATCCCTGATATAGCCTGTCTTAAGGGGAATGAAAGCAGCAATACAATTTAAAAAAAAACCCACACCAATATATAACAAATGGAAAAAGGAGAAGCTGATAGCAATTATTAATTAGAAGCTAGGAACTTTAGAAAATTGATAAGGGAAGCAAAAGGACAAGGAGGTTTGGAGAAGGAAGTATTTAAAGAATATCTAGAACAAAAAGACCCCTAAAATGGTATTGGTCCATTACTAGGTGGAAATAAGATTGGGCAGCACATCCCTCGGCTCACGCCACTTCCCGCAGCCCCCATTGGCTTGGAACGGCGAACCACGGCCAGTGGGAGCTGCGATTGGCCGAACCTGTGGACGCTGCAGGTAAACAAACTGTCCCGGCCCGCCAGCGGATTTCCCTGACGCGACGTGTGCCAAAGGTTGCCAATGCCTGCTCTAGCAGCAGGAGGCAGCAGGGAAAGGCTTTGGCAGCTGCCCGCAGGGAAAGGCTCTAGTAGTGGGGAAAGGTTCCGCCAGCGGGGAAGCAGTTGGAAATGGCTCCTGCAGGGGGAAAGGCTCCGGCAGCAGCTTTCCCTGCTGCCTCCTCTCTTCCAGAGCTATTCCCTGACGCGTCTGTGGAAGCAGTCTGCTTTTCACTGCAGCATGCAGCTATGTGTACCGTACTGGTTTCAGACTTCTGTAAGACATTCAACTTGGTACTGCATGACATTTTGATTAAGAAACTAGAACAATCCACATAGCACACATTAACGGTATTAAAATGTGGCTAATAGTCCTGTGACGTTACTGACATAACCTGTGATCGTATAAATCATTGTTGCAACCATTGTTATATATTTGCAGCAAATATTGTACAAAGGTTGTCGTGTAAGGTGTTTATGGAAAGGTTATAATTTGCTGATTATGATTATGCTATTTGTATGGGTGTATCATTTTTGTAGTTGAAGTTATGAATATTGGCTATGTACTTGTATATCAATGTGTTTTGATTCTAAGTAGCCTCAGTGAAGCATTTGGTCAGCTTTTTGAGAAGGGATTATTCTCAGCAAGTGCCCAACCAAGAAACACTTAGCTGACAATGAACTTTGGGAGACGCCAATCCATATCTGAGCTTTCCTGGGAACGTTCAAACTAACATGTAAACAATGGCGTTGGCCTGTAAAGAACTGAGTCACGCATGGACGTGTGGCTTTCCCATGTGACTCCAGGCTCCATCTTGCTGCTGTGATCGTCCACAAGGCAGAGGATATAAAAGGCTGCTGCATCTCCTCCATTTTGTCTTCAATCCCGCTTCTTACTTCTGGAGGAACCTTGCTACAAACTGAAGCTCTGAACAAAGGATTGAATGACCCATCCCAGCTGTGGATGTACTCCAGACACTTAATTTGAACCTGCAGTTTATTCCATCACTCTATAAGCCTGAACCAAGAACTTTGCCATTACTGTATGTAATTGATTCCATTTAACCAATTCTAGCTCTCATATATATTTCTTTCTTTTTATGAATAAACCTTTAGATTTTAGATTCTAAAGGATAGGCAACAGTGTGATTTGTGGGTAAGATCTAACTTGTATACTGACCTGGGTCTGGGGTTTGGTCCTTTGGGATCGGGAGAACCTTTTTCTTTTACTGGGGTATTGGTTTTCATAACCATTCATCCCCATAACAAGTGGCACTGGTGGTGATACTGGGAAACTGGAGTGTCTAAGGGAATTGCTTGTATGACTTATGGTTAGCCAGTGGGGTAAAACCAAAGTCCTCTCTGTCTGGCTGGTTTGGTGTGCCTTAAAGGTGGAAAAACCCCAGGCTTGGCCTATAACTGCCCTGCTCTGAGCAATTTGTCCTGAATTGGTACTCTCAGTTGTGTCTCACCAAAGGCAGCATCATTACAGGTCCTCAAAATGGAATTGTAAATGGGGAATCATCGAGTAGGTATTTTTATTGTGGCGTCCCCCAGGGACTGGTTCTTGGCCCTGTGCTATTTAACATTTTTATTAATGATCTGGAAGAAAACATAAAATCATTACCGATAAAAAGTGCAGATGACACAAAGATTGGGGGAACAGTAAATAATGAACAGGACTGATCACTCTGGTTCTTGATCACTTTGTAAGATGGACACAAGCAAACAATATATATTTTAATATTTTTCCAAATATAAGGTCATATATCTAGGAATAAAGAATATAAGCCATACTTACAGGATGGGAAACTATGCTTAGAAGCAGTGACTATAAAAAGACTTGGGGGTCATGGTGGATAATCAGCTGAACATGAATTTCCAGTGCAGTGCTGTTGGTAAAAAGGCTAATGCAACCCTGGGATGTATGAACAGAGAATATCAAGTAGGACTAGGAAGCGTATATGACCTTTGTATGTGGCACCAATGTGACTGGTACTAGAATACTGTGTCAGTTCCAGGGTCTACACTCCAAGAAGGATGTTGAAAAACTGAAAAGGGTTTAATCATACTAGCCATTAAGATTGGAAAACATGCTTAATACTGAAAGACTCAAGAAGCTCAATCTACTTAGCTTATCAAAGAGATGGTTACGTGGTGATTTAGTCACCGTCTACAACTATCTACATGGGGAACAGAAATTGGACAAAGAGTTCTTCAGTCTAGTAGACAAGGGTAAAACAAGATCCAGTGGCTTAAAATTGAAGCTAGACAAATTCAGACTGGAAATAAGATGCATATTTTAGCAGTGAAGGTAATCAACCATTGGAACAACTTACCATGGGCTGTGGTGGGTTCTCCATCACTGGAAATGATTAAATCAAGATTGGATGATTTTGTAAAAGATATGCTCTAGTAGTTCAAACACAGCTATTGGACTTGAACAAAGAAGTAATTGACGGAACTCCCATGGCCTGTGTTATGTAGGCATTCAGACTAGATGATCACAACGGTTCCTTCTGGCCTTAAAAATCTATGAATCTCTGAATTTGTTACCCTTTGTCCATTGGAAAGTCTTTCTCTGATTCCAAGGTGAAGAGATTTGGTTGAGTTGCCGTACCCTGGAGTCCTGAAATCCTGAAGGTTATCCACTGTCGGCTTTATCATCTAGGACTCTGATGAGAACTGCTCATGGCCTGGAAATGCCAAATTTGACTTTTGGTACTTCCCCTACTTTTGCACAAGGCCTTGCTGCTGTTCTGCAGTTAGAGATTCAACACTGCCAAGCCAGTCCATGCTCCTCTCCCTACCTCCACCCCCTCAGCCCCCCAAGCAGGATCTCTCTTTGTGGTGTAGTTTTTCATAAGTAGTCTTTCTCCCCTGTTGCAGGGCACTTGCTGGGCTACCCATACAATTCAGGAATAAAAGCTATTGGATAAAATTCCCATTCAGTTAGAATGGATCTTCCCATAAACCACTATCCCCTTATAATGGACTAAGGAGAGGGTTGTTATTTCTACTCAGGAGTTCTAATGACAGCACATTTTCCTCACGTTGAAAAGGCAGCAACACAGTCAAATTATTCTGCAAAAAGAACAGGCAGGGCTGGCCCTAGACCAAATGGCACCACAGGCGAGGAGCGTCTTCCATTTATTTAAAATTTTTAATACCTTATTTTTTATTGCATTTGTAGCCCATTTCACGACTTTGATGCACAATTTGCATGCATGATTTATCCCTGTCATATAAGATGATAAATTTGCACACTAGGATCTGTAAAGCTGTATTTATTCATGCCATATATAAGCAAATAAAAAAAGCATTTGTTTCCTCTAAGCTTACAGAAACTTTTTAACTTTAAGAATAACTGAAATCTACTAACAGCAAGATATTGAACTGTGCACCAAGACTGGGTAAATAATGTTACAGTAGGTAACAGCCTTAGAATGTTAACCCTAGTCCTTTAGTTCAAAAGGTCGCTTTTCTCGCCTTTGCTCTTGTGAACTGAAGCACAGCATCAGAGAGATCCAAAGACTGGCCAATGGCATTTTCAAGCAATAAAATAGCACACAATGTCAGTCTCTCATCAGCCATCATTGATGGAAGATATGTTTTAATGAGCCTGAACTTTGAAAAGCTGCGCTCAGCACTCACGACTGTGACCGGCAGTGTGAGCAGAATCCTCACCTTAGGAAAAGTGTCCTTCAGTTCTGCATCATGAATGAATTGGAGAACTGGGAGTGGAGTGTGCTTCCTGTGTTGCAAAATCTGATGGATGTTGTTCAAATTGACATACAGGTCTTTATCATTGACATCTGAACATTCCGCATGTGTCAGCGTCCGATGAAGGTCTGTACAATTGTTCAAGAGTGTTTTCTTGTTTGCTGGCAGCTTACTAATGTCATACAAACCCTCCCAGGTCTTTTCATGGTGCTTCATTTGTCCAAACCTTTCTTTGATGGACACTCGAGCAGTGTCAATGAGTGAGCAAAAAAAAAACAACCCCTCTTGAATTTTTCTTCTGAGCTTCCCATCACCTCATCTCTGCCCTTGTAACCAAACTTTCTCTTCTTCCAGTGAATATGAGTTTCCTTGAAGACAGACTAAGTTTTCCGCCCTTTCTTTGGCAGCAGTGATGGCATCTTCAAATCCATAGTCTCTGAAGGCCACAATGAAATCGAGGCAGCTTCTCATCAAAGTAGTAGGGGTTTGATAACTATCTCTGGCGTCTCATTAAATATGTCCTTTTTCAGTTGTTACTTACACTCTTCAAGACTTAAAACACAAATACACTTTCACAATTACACAGTAAAACACGGTTCACAATATCGCAGCTGGGCTCTCACTCAGTTAATTCTTATATCTCACTGACTGACTAGCGACGCCCCATCCTTTATATACCTGCAAGGGGATGGCTTACAACATTCTAGGAGGGTCAAGGAAAATGTAGTTCTCAGAGAGTCTGGAAGATTCCACGAGATTCTACAAAGGGTCAGAACATTCTAGGAGGTTAGTAAAATGAATACACATACGGAATACCTGAAACATTTTACTTTTGTAGCTAACAACAAAAAGAGCACCCCGAGCCTGCGTGTCCAAGCCCGGCACCCCAGGCGGTTGCCTGGGTCGCCTACCCCTAAATCCAGCCCTGAGTACAGGCAGGAGCGCCGCCAGCTTTTTCGCCGCCCTAGGCGGCGGAAGGTCCTGCCCCCGAAATGCCGCCCCCGACAGAGGCGGCGTAAGGTCCCACCCCCAAAATTCCACCAACGACCGGGGCGCCGGCGCCCCCCAAATTTTGGCACCCATGGCAACCACCTAGGTCGCCTAATGGGTTGTGCCGGCCCTGAGTACAGGCCAAATTCCTTGCTGGTATAACACCATTGAAGTCAACAGACTTACACCCAGGATAAAGCTGGCCCTACTTGTGCAAACTTTGCAGCTATGTCCACAAACTGAGTTGTGCAGAAGTGGATCCATCAGAGGCAACTTCTGGGTGGCTGCACAGCTAGCAGCTTCAGTGAAGAAAGTACCAATACCAGTGTTAAGCTGTCTGAAGTGGTTCATGAACAGACTGTTAAAAAACAGGGCACAAACACAAACTGGTCATGAGTTTTATACTTAGATTTCACCAACTAAGTATCAAGTGGGAACTCCTCAGGCTCTACAACAGCCTTAACATGGAGTCACAGACAGTCTTCTTGGGTACTCTGGTCTATCTTGCCATCCAGGTAAGCCTGCCTTTGTGATAGATAGTCCCTTACACCAAAATCACAACAATATTCAGGTTACTCCCAGTCCCAAAGGACCAGTCACTTACCCCAGGTCAAGTGCACCTCAGATCTCAAACCAAAAAACAACACTTGTAGCCAATCCTATGCAGTAGCGGCGCCAGCTTCGCCGGCGCCCTAGGCGGCGGCAGGTCCCGCCCCCGAAATCCCGCCCCCAACAGCGGCGGCGGAAGGCCCCGCCCCCAAATTTCTACGGGCGGCGGGGGCGCCGGCGCCCCCANATCAAGTGCACCTCAGATCTCAAACCAAAAAACAACACTTGTAGCCAATCCTATGATAAACTAACTAAAGATTTATTAACTTGGAAAAAGAAATCAGAGCATTATTTACAATGTTAAAGCAGGTTAACATGCACACACAAATGAGTTTCAGTATTAGAGTCCAAAAAGTGATAGAAGCTGCTGTAATGTGCAAGCTCTATATGTTCTTTAGCCCCAACCCAAGATAAACAGCAGGGGTCTTCTCCCCTTCTCCCTGAAGTCCAAGCAGCACCAAGATAACAATTTCTTGTTGACAGGGATTTTTATTCCCCTTCCCCAGAGCTCAAGCTGTGATGGGACAAGCATTTATGCACATCTTCTCTTTATGGGTCTGGGGGGGAGCAATCAACAAAGTCTTTTGTCCACTGATGTTCCACAATGGCTTGACTGATGTCTATAGGTCATCTTTTGTTGGACAGGAGATGACACCTCTTATGGTAAACTAGCATTTCTCACTTGGTAATGCTTCTCTCCTGACTGTGGGGATTTACAGTTCATAGCAAACACTATTACAGTCACAGAGCAAAACACTTAAATATTACCTTATAAAGTGGGATACAGATATTATAAGTGAGATTAATGCATCCAGCAACTCACAAGCATTTCACAAAGTCGAAACACGAAACACATTCTTATAAACTTAACATCTATTTTAACAATGATAAGACACAGGTGAGACAGACTAGTTTCCAGCTATGCATTTGTCAGTGTTCAGTGAGGACTAGGGGCCTTGGCATGAATTGGCCACAACCAGCACAATATGTTTTGACTTCTCTGTCTGGAATACCATTTTGTCTGAACAGTGTCTGGATCATCTCTCTTTTGGTAAATCCACTCTAATCAGGCAAGCAGTTCTCGTTTTGGAGATCAGGTGAGGTCACATCTGTGACTATCAGGGAAACTGCTGTAATATTTATAAATAATACTCAGCACTTATGCAGTGCTGTACAGTCTCTAACATTAACTATTGAAATTCACCAGGATTTTGGACACTTCTGGAACTGCTAGGTGGAGATAGAGCTCCTCTTGGAAAAAACTTGTTTGGTCCTGCAAAAGTTGGCAATGTACATTGCATCATTAAACAGTGCACACAGTCTTTTAAATATGAGCTGACTCTTGCTTTTGAATAAAGAGCAGCTTTAAAATAGCCTTGTTATGGCTGTTCAAGCCATTCCATAGCCAGCGAGTGACTTTGTGATCAAGTATTTTCTCATGCTGATTACCATAAATGTAGAGCTATATGAAAATTATGTCATAACATTCAAAAGTAAAGAAGGGCTCAGACCAAGACCCTAATACTGCTTGCAACAAGAACCAGGATCCTAACTGCAGCACTGGCCCTATCTCTGTAGCAAACTGAGGCAAACTCCTGGATTCAAACTTTTGTAAAATTTTGAGTTCAAATTCCAAATCTGAATCTTGCATCTTGGGCCAATCTCTACCCCAAAACTGGAGAAATATGCTTATGACTTTAGTCACCAACCAATAATATGGCCCAGGCTTACTGAGGATTGTGAACCTTTCAGGATAACTCAGAGTTGTTGTGCTTCTAAATTAATGTTTGTAAAATGGTTTGAGATGCTCAGACAGATGTTGCTACAGCAGTGCAAAGTAGTATGGTAGCAAGATAACAGGATTGGGATACAAGGATCTTTTTAATGATTCATTGTCAAATAGGCTGGGAACTCCAAATACTCGCAATTAATTATTTTACTATTATTTTATTATGTTAAATAAAAATAAGCAAAGACCGCATACTGAAAGGAAATACACAAAATAATCATCAGATTCTATGATGCAATTTAGTGTTCTGAAGTTATACACTTGTGAGAGAGACAAGGTAGGTGAAGTAATATCTTTTATTGGACCAAATTCTGTTGGTGGAAGGTACAAGCTTTCAAGCTACAGAGAGCGCTTCTAACATGGTTACAACAACACTGAAATCATTATATTATTATTATTACTATTACTAATTTATCCTTTTTTATCATGGTAATGGCTAAAGGGTCCAAATCAAGATTGGAATCTGAGTATGTTATGTGTTGTAGGTAGATATGATCAGTGCTCCAGAGAGTTTGCCATCTGATTAAAACCAAGACACAACTGAGGGAACAAATAATAGGGAAAAAAGTAAGAGAGGACAAAAGTAACAGTAATGTGATTACATAGGCTAACAGTGTGCACAACTGAATTATTCCAAATCACAAACTTTTTTAATTAAAAAATTTTCCTATCAAACGGTAAACCCAATGTGTTCCCTTACGCTTTAGTCCCACCTCCAGCTCAGAAAAAGTAACCCTGATATCATGTTGCTGACCATTTTAAATTATAACATTTATAATTACTTCTGCTGGAATTCTGAGCCGCTGTGCAAGGCAGAATTTGTGCAGAAGTAATGTGCCCTGCAAAATTTTATTTTTTTCACGCAGAATTTGTGATTTCCTCCAAAATGCTTCCTTTTCCCGGTTTTGAATATTTCAAATATATTAGTTACATATAGTTGTAATATTTTTGCCCGCACATGAGCCAGAACCCCCCCACGCCCGCACCCCCAGCACTCCCACCTGTGCCTGGCACGGGGGTGTGCATACCACCTCTGGAGACAAAGGGATGTTGACTGGTGAACCATGTATATGACCCAGCACACACAAACACACACACACTCCTGCACACACACACACTCACCCTGACACACACAGTTTACCCTTTGTCTCCCTTCCCCATGCTAACTACCTGCTATGCTACAGCTAATTCACCAACCCTCCTCCCGCTACTGTGGTGTGACCCAAAAACCTTAAATACACATAGAAGCTTGAACATGGACAAGACATGACAGACACAAAACAGTCCTTAAGGATGCTAGTGCCCTCTTAGGCCAGGTTGTTACAATACTTTTGTATAATGTCTTTGTTTAACTAAATATTTAATTTCACTGAAACAGAAGATACTGTCAACAAAGATACATCCAGTTCTGTATTAATATGCCAAGTAAGGAATCTATTTGTCAAAAAACATTTCTTGAATCTTTTGTGTTGTCTGTAACAACTTGTTGACAGGTATTTTGAAATAAATTACCAAAAAAATTGAAATTGGCGTGATTATATTGTGTTATTTTGACTAATAAAATATGCAGAATTTTAAAATATTGTGTACAGATTTTTTAACTTTTTGATGCAGAATTCCTGCAGGAGTATATAATGCCATATATGTGATAATACACAAAGTGCCATGGCATATATAATGAACACAAGTGCTGAGGACCTAATTTTTATTACTCATTTAAACCCCAAGCAGCACAGAATATACGATTGGAAAGGATCTTGAGAAGTCATCAAGTCCAGTCCCCTGCACTGTGGCAGGACCTAGTACACCTAGAGCACACCTGACAGGTGTTTGTCCAACCTGTTTTTAAAAACTTCCAATGAGAGGGATTCTACAACCTCCCTTGGAAGCCTATTCCAGAGGTCATAAAGATTTTCCTAATATTTAATCTAAATCTCCCTTGCTGTAGATTAAGCCCATTACATCTTGTCCAACGTTTAGAGTACATGGAAAACAACCGATCACAGTCCTGTTTATAGCAGCCCTTAACATATCTGAAGACTGTTATGAGGTTCCCCCACTCAGTTTTCTTTTCTCAAGACTAAACATGGACAGGTTTTTTAAAACCTTCCATTACAGGTCAGGTTTTCTAAACCTTTTATCATTTTTGTTGCTCTTCTTTGGATTCTCTCCAATTTGTCCACCTCTTTCCTAAAGTATCATTGTGGTAGCCAGAACTGGACACAATCCTGAAGCTGAGGCCTTACCAGTGCCAAGTAGAGGGGGACAATTACAATTGAATTATTCACACAATGCACAGTCAATCTGTAGAACTTGTTGCCAAGGGATGTTGTGAAGGCCAAACCTATAATGGGGTTCCAAAAGAATTAGTCATCTCAGGACCCATATGTAAATCTGTGGTAGAGTTCATCCTTGAATTGAGGGATTGCCAATAATGAGATAAATTCATGGAGGATAAGCCCAATAAAGGCTATTAGCCAAGATGTCCAGGGATGCAACCTCATGCTCTGTGTGTCCCTAGCCTCTGACTGTAGAACTGGATGACAAAGAATGGATCACTCAATGATTGCCTGTTCTGTTCATTCCCTCTGAAGCAATTAGTATTGACCACTGTCAGAAGACAGGATACTGGTCTACCTGGACCATTGGTCTGACCCACCAATTAGGGATGTAAATATTGTTTTTAAAAGTACCCATTTAAACTATTAAAATTATATTGGTTAACCATTTAATTGTTAAGATGACAGGGGTCAGGGTCTGGGGTCGGGGCTGCCGCCCAGCCCCATACACTGGAGTCAGGGCTGCAGCGGTGTGCGTCCCAGGACCCCTGCTGGTGCTGGAAGGGGTTGGGCGGCGGTGCACAGCCCAGGACCCCCGCTGGTGAGGAGGGGGTTTGGTGGGGACGGCAGGCTCCCTACCCTGCTCTGTGCCTCCCCTCCGCCCAAAGCTGGCTCTGGGCTGCTCTTACCTGTGGGGCTCCCCGGAAGCAGCAACATCCCCCTTGCTCAGCTGCTAGGCGGAGGTGTGGCCAGGCAGCTCTGCCTCCACCCAGAGTGCTGGCTTTGCAGCTCCCATTGGCCAGGAACCATGGCCAATGGGAGCTGCGGGGGTGGTGCCTGCAGGCAGAAGCAGCCGCAGAGCTGCCTGGCCACACTTCCACCTAGCAGCTGAGCGAGGGGGATGTCGCCACTTCCGGGGAGCCCCCCAGGTAAGTATCCCATCCCATGCCCCAACCCCTTGCCCCCTCCCAGATCCAAACTCTGCTGGGTGGGAGTGGGGAGGCATGGTGGCCCAAAACTGCCCAGCAACGGCCGGTATGACTGATGCAGGGGCTGCCTGAGCCGTCACTGAGCCAGGCGCACCGGCCGCTGCAGAAGTCATGGAGGTCACGGAAAGTCACGGAATCCGTGACAAACTCGCAGCCTTACTTATTGGTTAACCGTTTAATATTTTACATCCCTACCAGCAATGTGGTTCTTATGTTCTCCAGTGGCTTATATATGACATTCCTGTAAATACACCCCCCAAAATATATATATATATTTTTGCAACTGCATCACATTGTTGACATATTCAATTTGTGATCCTCTAAAAACCCCAGATCCCTGTCAGCAGTACTACCACCTTGCCAGTTATTCTCCATTCTGTAGTTGTGCATTTGAAGTGTGAGGGCACATCATGCTCCACAGATGTCACTGAGGTGTGCCATGAATGTAATCGTACTGCACTGTGCCACCCACGGTGTGCTTGATGTGACATGAGCATACCAAGAGGGCATCACACATGACATATGATAGGATACCATGCCACACCAAAACCTCATCACAAGTTGCTATGACATAATAGGATGCAATGTGATGTCATCCCACAAAACAAGTCATATGTCACGTCATAACATGGTGACATCACCGCTTAGAGCCACAGGTGGGCTGATGTCCCTGGGCTACGGAGGGGCAGTGTTCCCTACTCCGCAGGATGGAGGCCGGATCCCAACACCTGTCCCCCACCCCCACTGGCCACTTCCGCCTTCACAACCTCCTGCTCCTAGTAACCAGACTCAGAGCAGCACGGGCTGGCCCGCTGCCTGCCGTAAGGACCCCACCCCAGGCCGGGGCTGCCCCCGCGCTGCCTGATACGTACCTGTCTGCAGCTGCCACTCGCCAACGAAGCTGGTGGGGGCGCGGCGGAGCGGCTAGACCGGAGCTCTACTCGTTTCCTCCCCCTGCAGCCAGGAGAGGGCTGAGCCGCCCCTCCTCGGCGGAGTGTTTTCAGGCAGGCGGCGCGACAGGCAGCCCGGGGTCCTCTGCGGGCAAGGGGAGGGGGCAGAAGCTGGTGGTGGAGTAGGGGCTAGAGGAGTCCGAGCCGATGTTTACACCGGGCAGAGGTAACCGCCCCCGCCGGCCTGAGGGCGGGGGAGAGGGGCCGCGGCGGGATGGAGGGGCGGAGCAGGCTTTTGGGGGTGGGGGGCTCCTAGGAGTGGGGCCGGGGCAGAGAGAGGGCGGCCTGCAGGGACATCCGGGACGGGGCAGGGCTGGAGGGGAGCGGGGCTACCTGGAGTAGAGCGGCTAGGGCGGGGGTGGGGCCTGGGGAGGGGTCCGGGGCTCGGGGGTGGGGAGAGGAGGTCGGGCTTCAGCGTGGGGAGAGTTGAGTGCGGGGAAGGGCCTGGTGGGCGTGGAAAGGTCACAGGGCAGAGAGGGGCCGTGAGCGGGAGGGAGCTCGCTGGGGGCGGCGGGACATGCGAGGGGAAGTTGGCTTCCGGGGTTTCCCTGAGGGAGGAGAGGGGGGAAATGTTGGGGAAGGGCTGGGTGGGAGGAGTGTGGGGCCGAGGAGAGTAAGATGAGGCCAGGGGACAAAAGGGCTTGGCGTGCTAAGGGGGTGAGGGAGAGAAGTGGTGAGGTGCCAGGCGGGCAAGCAGAAAAAGAGGGGGGGGGGGCGGTTTGGTATTTGAAGGGGTAGACAAAGGAGGGGACGCTCAGTTGAACAATGATGTTCGGTGGGGATTGGTTTGTGTGTGACATTTAGAGCAGGTGAGAGGGTTGTTTGTTTACTTTCGTGTGGAAAGATGTTTTATTTCCACCTAGTGACTGTTTTTTAGGCCTTTTCTTTTTCTGTTCACCCTAGCAAAGGAGGCCCATCTGTAGAGTTAGGACAGCAAAAACTTTTTTTAATAAGGTAGGCGGAATAGAAAGTAAAATTCAGTCACAGACGTTAGATCAAACCCACCTCTTTCATGCTTGTGTTTAATTATGAATTTTTCCCTCCCTCCATCTCTGTCTCTCTTGGTTTGTTTTGTGGGTTTGAGTTTAGGTTTGACTGGGTGATTGTGACGTTTCACTGATGCAGATCATTTGGATTATTCTTGAAACTTGTTTAATTCTGACAGTTTGTACAGCTGTCATGGAATATTTGTCATATTTGTCATATTTGTCAGAGTTTGCAGTTTGCATTTTTAAGTACCGTATCAAAATGGGACTAATTTATATAAATAATTCCTCAATTTGCTTAACCAGCATTTTATAGAATACCTGGACAAGAACTTGCAATGGGAACCTTCATATGACTAATATGTAACTTCCCATAGCAGCACAGAGAGATTTGGGAAAAAAACTTTTTTTTCTAATCAAACACAAAATCTAGTCTTTAGTATTTTACATTTATATATTGACTTTCATCCCTGGATTTCATAGTGCTTACAAACATAAGTTAGTGAAGCATCAAAACACCACTATTATTGTATACCCATTTTGCAGATGGAGAAAAACTAAGTACAGAAGGGTGGGTGCTGAGCTTTCTCCTTTCAACTTTTAAGGTGGCTACATTAATTATGCTATATGTATATATTTTGTATTGCTCTTTGGGATCCTTCAAGATTATATTGCTTTTTATAAGTATTTTCTGCTAAGCATTGTCTGTGTACTATTTTAAAAAAAGCTGGGGCTGGACTCCCAGATGTCCTAGAACTGACAGTCTTTGTACTCTGAACTATTGTGAGTACAACTATATCAAGTTTTCACATATCAGGCTTGTTATAAAGAAATAAAAATTCAGAAACAAATCAAGAAAATTCCCAAACAAAACTTAAGATTGTGTTAAGGGAGGAAACAAATTAATTAAAAACATTAGAAAGTTGTACAATATTTAACAAAACCGAACATTTGGAAGTGATCACACTACAAGGCTATAAGTTCAAAACCCCTAAATGTCACTACAGAGCACCCCAATAAAGTTTTCAACACCTTCCTTAACTCTGACCTTTCTCTTTACCCCCATCTTTTTGTATCCAATTTTTAGTTATGAGCCACAGGTTTCTACTACATACTGGGTTATAAACTGTTAATGCCTGTTTCCCCAATACACACTCAAATGAGTGGTTGGATATCAGTTTCTTTATCATTTACATAGTATGGTCAAAACCTCACATTTTTCATATAGCCCTCGTGATCCATACTAGACCTTGTCTTTGTTCACCACATTATGAATTGTATACCTTTCCTTATCCTGTTCATTTATCTAGTGTTGGCCAGCTATAGATCAGAGATCAAAATTCTCAGTATCAGCCTTAATATATAGGCCGCATACCTGCAAAGATGAGACATTCCTTTGCAAAAGACAGTCCTGAATTTCTCCCTGATCTTGATGTAAGCTAGCAGGGTGGGTGCAAATTATGACTGTTCCGCAAATGACCATGCTACTGTAATTTATATGTGCAACAGGGGATGCTTAAAATTTTTTTCAAGCAACAGCTAGTGGGTGAGCAAAGGTAATGGTCACAGTGTTAGAGTATTAGCAAATATTTAGAGTCTTTCCAGCATTTAGTTTTTTGACCTAACAGACTTTTAATTCCTTGTCTTTCAGATATTTGTTTTTAACTTTAACTCCGGGTTTACTAACTTTCAGAAATCTTTTTTGTGCTAAAATTACAACATAAATTGCCTAGGGAGGTTGTGGAATCTCCATCATTGGAGATTTTTAGGAGCAGATTAGACAAACACCTGTCAGGGATGGTGTAGATAATACTTAGTCCTGCCATGAATGCAGGGGACTGGACTAGATGACCTCTCAAAGTCTCTTCCAGTCCTATGATGCTATGATTTTAATAAAGGTCATTTTAAATGTATAGATATGTTTCCTTTAACTTTTTTCCAACAAAGCTTTTTATTTAGTGGTGTCATCAGAAAGAACACAACTTTATCAAGTACAATTGTTAAAGAGAATCCAGTGGAATATTAAAATGGGCTGAATCTCATTGGTGGAGACATTAAGCTGACTTTAATATGGAAGAGCATTCAATTTTAAACTCCCTCTCCCCCCCAAAAAAAACCTTGAGTAGCTTTCTTGGATTGATATGGCCTCCATTGTATGCCATTTGTAAGCTTGGACTGCTAAACGTTACTTTTGAACTTGGGGCAAAATGTTTAGAGGAGCTGATCTTGCAACTGGATTCAACTGGATGCATCTAGACCCCAAATACCTACATATAACCTATCGCCATAGATCCAGTTGCAGGATCTGGCCTTTAGTATGTTGCTTTTTAAATGTACTGACTTAACAAAAAATCTATTTTAAGTCAATTCTAATTAAACCAAAAAGTCAAAATACAGTGGGGATTGGATGGCTGAAGGGATCAGTGATGGGCTCTGGTCCTATGGAGTCTTTCAGCATTAGCTTGCCAATAGTTTCAATACTTATCAGGTCATTAGGGAGTCAAAGTTGTTACCATCTGCTAGCAGCTGTGTAGCCTGTGTGAAATTAATTGCTCTCTGTCCTGTTCCCAATGAATACAAATCAATACCCTCTCCCTCCAAACCCTCGCAGTAGGCACTCATTGGGACTTCTGTCAGCAGAGAGGCCAAGTATTGAATGGGCCATCCATGGTAACTGACCTCTCTCACCATTATTGGTATGTCTTCACTGGAAAAAAATAAAAAGAGAAAAAAAGTGCAGTTTTATCTCGGGTTGACTAATTTAGGTTAAATTAGCAGTGAGGACATAGCAACTTGACTTTTACCTCAAGTTAGCGCCACAAGTGGGAGCGGGGAATGAACTCAAGCTGCTAACCCGAGTTAAAAGTAAGTTGGTATTCACAGCTATTTTAAATCATATTACCATAGTTAACTTGAGTTAAGAAAGCACTTTTTCTTGCAGTGAAGACGTACACTGCATGTAAGGAGCACAACGTGGAAAACCTTAAACTGTTGCTATACTTGGTGAATTTTCTGTTGCTATCTGTGGTGAATTTTTTTGTTCTATAGATAGATTGGTTTAAAACAATTATTTATAAGAATCAGACCAACATTTTAGGAAATTTTTAATGGAAAACTTCCTATGTTCAGTACAGTATTAAGACTAATTATAATTGGGGGGAGGGGAGGAATATTGAAGAATTTTTCCATATAATTAGGAGAAAATGGAAAAAGTACTTAATTAGAAATAGGGATTTTCTTCAATGTGGTGGTTTATTTTTAAATGTTTACCTTTCAAATATGTATCATTGAGAACAGGTAAAACCCATGGATTAAAGGGCACTGTTAGATAGCGAAGGCCCACAATGTGGGTGTTGAATGTGTAAAATAAAGTTTTTCAATATTGGAAAACATTTTTCTTACATTTTTAATTCTGTTGACATGCAAATATCCCATTGTTTTGGTTTTTACCCAAACATTTTAAGAAAATGAGAAATAAATTAATCTGACTAGTCGGTTTTCGTTGTCCAAGATGACCGAAGTGTAGAAAATACATGAAAAGAAATAGCAAAAAGAAATTTCTTTTCACTACTTTTCATTCTAACAATTTAAGTAGATATTAGTAACATAGCAAAAGATGTCTCTCCTCCCTCCCCCTAGAAGATTTCAAATTCAGCAGTGTCACTTCAAAAGTTTTTAAAATTTGCTCTGGGGAAAAAAGAATGCATTTTAAAAGCATAACTTACTAGAAATGAGGGTATTAAAAAACCCTTTCCCTTCAGCCCTGATTCTGCAAATGCTTATGTATGTGCTTAACTTTAAGCATGTGAATAATCACAATGGGACTAAGGCTCAGATTTTTAAAGGCTCTCATTTTCAAAAGGCTTTTATGGACTTAGGAGCCTAAATCCCATTGACTGTCAATAGGTTTTAGGCTCCTAAATGCCTTTTGAAAATGAGATTTAGGTTCCCGAATTGGTTAGGTATTGCAACACTAAGCACAACAATGCCTGAATACCTGTAAAAATCTGGATCTAAAGCTAAGCACGTACATAAATATTTGCTGAATTGGGGCTGTAGTTTTTGTCAGTCTATAAACATCCCACTATAGCCGTTTCGATACTTTAGGATCCAAAAGTGCATAACAGCAGCCTCAAGCTGAACTGCATGAACAGTAAAAAAAATTTTGCAGCTCATGGTGGAGGGAAAAAAGATTCCTGGGAAAGCCTTTCTTTGAGTTGGTTTTTTTTTTTTTTTTTTTAAATTAAAGCTTGTAGGTAGTTGGCTCTGGTCAGGAAACTTTTTTTTTTTTTTTTTTTTAATGGGAGTTGCTGCAAAGATTAGGTTTTCTCCAGGCTATTGTAGTTTTGAACAGTCATCTGACTGCACAGCTCAGGTTGAAGAGAATGCCATAATATATGCTGAAAGCAATTACAGGCATTTGGGTTTTGTGCAGTCCACACATTTTCTCCTTAATCATGATCTTAGTACCATGGGAACAGTGTGGCAGTGTAGTTCTTTTCAATATCATCCTCCAAGTTGCTTGCTTAGCTTCACCCAATTTTCTAATTGAATTTCATCCTCATGCAGATTTACCTCAACTATTCTAAGTGAATGTCAGGATATAGTGAAAACTAGTTTGTTCATATATTGAGAATACAGTAATAATGGTGATATTCCTGTACTTCTGCAGATTTGCCTGGGTAACATAATGCCAGCTGAGCGCAAAAAGTCAGCCAGTATGGAAGAAAAAGAATCTTCATTAAATAACAAAGAAAAAGACTTCAGTGAAAGGCGATCAGTGAGCAGTAGAGAGAAACCAAAGGAGGATGTGAAGGTTGGCCTGAAGAGAGAGACTCTCAAGACACCTGAAGATAAAAAGAAAAAACTGGAGGAGGATAAACGGAAAAAAGAAGACAAGGAGCGAAAGAAAAAAGAAGAGGACAAGATAAAAGCTGAAGAAGAGCAGAAGAGGAAAGAGGATGAAGAAAAAAAGAAATTTGAAGAGGAAGAGAAAAAGAAACAAGAAGAGGAAGTAAAACGTCAGCAAGAGGAGGCAGCTGCACAATTGAAGTAAGATTTTTGTTTTAAGTTTTAACTGTGCCTAACAGTATAGTCCTTACTCAGGCAAAATTCCCATTGAAGTCAGCGGGAGTTTTGCCAAAGTGAGGACTGCAGTATTGGGTCACACTCTTAATTTTATGAATAAGAAGGTAAAAATATATATAATTGTTTAGTAAATATAGATATGGGGTTCTCAAACTGGGGTTGGGACCTCTCAGAGGGTCATGAGGTTATTACATGGGCGGTTGCGAGCTGTCAATCTCCACCCCAAATTCCGCTTTGCCTCCAGCATTTATAATGGTGTTAAACTAAAAACACTTTTCTATATATTTATAAGGGGGGTCACACTCAGAGGCTTGCTATGTGAAAGGGGTCACCAGTAAAAAAGTTTGAGAGCCACTGATATAGATAGTGTCAAGTGATATGCTCAGTGGTATTTGTGAGAAGCTAAAAGTATGCAGTAGTTGTATGTACATACTAACCACTGTCACTTTGGCTTATACATTGGATTTCGGTAATGTCATCTGTCTGGAGATCTCATGTGGTGTACAAATGTGCCTGAATTAAGCATCACAAAGTCTCATTGAGGTTCAGAAGTGTTATCCCCATTTTACAGATGGGGAAACAGAGGCACAAAGAAGCCAAGTGACTTGCCCGTGATCACAATGAAATCCATCCAGGAATAGGTGCTGGGCAGCTTGACTCTCAGTCCGGTACTTCAGTCACAAGACGATCCTTACTATAAGCTGTTGCTGTAAACTTTTAAGCACTGGAAATGGGCTGTGATCTCTAAAGCTGTCCGATAGTCAGCAGTCATGAATAAAATTGGTAGGATACAGCAGAAAGTGGTGTTAATTTAGTTTTCTCTCCAAGTCAGTATCCATAGCATGGTGTTAAGAGACACTATGGTGTTGGAGGGAAACAAAACCAAGATTCTGACCGTTTGTGTTCATTAAAGATACCATGACACTTTTTTAAAGAGTAAGGGTATTAATGTGTCTGTCTTGGTCAGACTCCAGGCTGGGCGAATACATTTTATCTACTTAAATTGCCCTTACAATTTCAGTTGGATTTGGAATTCTTCTTATCTAGAACACGTGTGTAGTGTTACTATGTTCTGTTAACAGCTGCTGTGTTCTGTCCCAAAGTTGATTGTATTTCTTTCTTGAGTAAAAGGATTGTAGTATTTATGCTTTGTTAATGCTTTGTGATTAAAAAAAAATTCTGTATAGAGCCTTGCTAATATGTTTATTTTAATACATAAATGGCACTTTCTTAGAAAAGGTTTAATAGAAGAGTGCTATTTAGTGAAGCCTTGGAGTTACTAGGACTTCCTTATTATCAGTAAAATATATTACAGAACATTCATTAGTACATATAAAGTATCAGAAAAAATTTAAACTGCACTACAATTGAGATCAATTAGCTTGTGGTGCATTATCCTTGTTTTGAAATGGTTCATTTACCTGTCAGTTTACAAAATAAAAAAAAAAACAAATCTATACTAGAAATTAGTGAGGTCTTACCAGGTTATAACTATTGGTTTTTTTCTTTAGAGAGAAAGAGGAAGCACATCAACTCCATCAGGAAGCTTGGGAGCGCCATCAAGCAAGAAAGGAACTCCGCAGCAAAAACCAGAATGCACCAGATAACCGCCCTGAGGAGAATTTCTTTAGCAGGCTGGACTCGAGTCTGAAGAAGAATACTGCTTTTGTTAAGAAGCTAAAAACTATCACAGAACAACAGAGGGACTCCTTGTCTCATGATTTTAATAGCCTCAATTTAAGCAAGTACATTGCAGAAGCTGTAGCTTCTATTGTTGAAGCAAAGCTGAAAATATCAGATGTGAACTGTGCCGTGCACTTGTGTTCTCTGTTTCACCAGCGCTATGCTGATTTTGCTCCATCACTTCTTCAGGTTTGGAAAAAGCATTTTGAAGCAAGGAAAGAAGAGAAAACTCCCAATATTACCAAACTAAGAACTGACTTGCGTTTCATTGCAGAATTGACAATAGTTGGGATTTTCACTGATAAAGAAGGTCTGTCTTTAATCTATGAACAGCTAAAAAACATTATTAACGCTGATCGAGAGACCCACGCTCATGTTTCTGTGGTAATAAGCTTTTGCCGGCATTGTGGAGATGATATTGCTGGTTTGGTACCAAGGAAGGTTAAAAATGCTGCAGAGAAGTTTAACTTGAGTTTTCCTCCTAGTGAGATAATAAGTCCAGAGAAGCAACAGCCCTTCCAGAATTTGTTGAAGGAATACTTTACATCTTTGACCAAACACCTGAAAAGGGACCACAGAGAGCTACAAAATATTGAGAGACAAAACAGGTGACATTTAAATACTGTACTTCATAAATTGATATAACAGTGCAGTTCATAGAATGCTTTAAGATTTCTTTAATTGTTGCCACCAAAGTAAAATTATGTGGGAAGATGCGCTTTCTTGCAGAAGGTTCTCTGAAATAACATGCTGAAAGATTTCCCAACTAGAAAATCTTTTAGAGCCTGGAATGTTAAGTAATGGGGCATTAGGTTTTAAATAATTTTTAGAGGGAGACTGTTAAGTAAGTTTCTCTTGCTTTAATTTTTTTTTAACTCCTCCACTGGTTTTGTAACACTCCTCTAACAGCTTGAGACTAACATTTCTTTCCCAGCTGGTTTTGTCCTTTTCCAGTTGGCACCAAGTGGTTTTTTTTTTCCCCTTCCCACCCACATATTTCTTATGGACCATATGCTGACATGGATTTGTTTTGTTTATTTATTTTTGTGTACCAACATTGTACATGGTGTCAGCATAGTTCTAAGTATAGGGGGGAAATCGTTTGTCAAAGAAGTGTACTTTCCAAATTTCTTATATATTAAAATCTAAAATCAAAATTTGGGCCTAAACTACTCAACCATGTCCTGCTAAACCTTGGCTCAGAATATTAAATGCTTCAGGACCTCAGCTAACTATAAATGTCTTAGGCTGGAAAGAAACTTCCACCATAGGTGTGTTTTTGAATAAATATGCACTTTTCTCTGAAGCATCCAGTACTAGTCATTGTTGAAGTCAGAATGCTCTCCTAGGTGGATTGATGGTCTGATAAGGGCACAGGACTGGACAGGACTTCTTTTGACAGGCATTCTCATCATATGATCTCATTTGTATGATATGGTAATTCCTATATTCCTAGAATATTTCCAATACACATAAGCAAAAGCATATGAATTGTGCAGTTATTGGTGATGAGCCTGAACCAAAATTCTGGATCTGAAATATGTATCCCAAGTCAAACTGCATATGTCTATAATGTTGAGTACAAAAAAAAAAAAGCCCTCTGATCTGAACACTTCCAAACTTTGGGCTTTGAAATCTAGACTCAAATTTGAGCTTTTCCAAAGTGTGGGGTGATCAGTTTTGGTATTGAACTTGGCCTATTATAAGGATTTAGGTGTGAGATACAAACTCAAGCATCTGTTGTAGTCCAGTCCCATCCCTATCAGTTGTTAAGTGACTGTATTTTGCTATGTAAGAAGTTGGAATGTGTAGTGACTTTTACTATAGTCCAATTCCTTATACTACTTGCTTGTTCAGAGAGAGTCAAAACACAAGTATTTTTTTTGCAACTTAACACCTTCATTATTTAAACTAACACGGTTACAATTAAGTAAGTCTGGGATAAAGACAAATGTAGCAGAAACAGCGGGAACAAGTAGATGAACTTCATTGCTGGCTGATTTGATTACATTTATCCTTCCTTCTCCTCCTCTTTTTGGCTGTTTGTTTAAGCAGCAGCTGTTCTGTGTGTTGAGAGGACTGGCATGTCCAACTAATCATTTAAGTCCACTGACATGCATCTTTTCTTAATTACCAAGCAGTTAAAAACAGTTGTAAAGTTCTTTAGTTTATAAAATTTTCCAGGAGTATTAGTTTACTAAACTAAAAAGAGTTTTTAAACACCTGACTGGGTGTTTCAATTACAGAGCTACCAGTATAGAGCTGGTCAGGAAACTGTTTTCCTGTCTTTGAAACTCTTTTGGGACAAAACCAAGATCTTTAGAAGTTTTTGTGTGTGGAAAAACCACAGAAAAAAAGAGAGAGGCCCCAGAATAGCCAACAGGTGGTGAGGGCACTCAGCTGAGGTATGGTATGGAAGACCCAGGCTCAAGTCCTTTGTCTGAATCAGGCAGATCAGGGTCGCCCGTCCCCAGGCAAATGCCCTGGATGTCAGCCTATTAGCTATTCTTGAGTCTGTCTCTCAACCATAAATTCCATCCTGGACCTGAGAGACCTTTCCTGACAAAATATATAGAACTTAAGGTACAAAGTTTTGTTTTGGTGCATATGTGATAAAACAGTATCATTTAGGGTCGTGTGGAGATGGTTGCAATGGTTATATGGATTTAAAAATGTTAGCCTTCTGCCTTAATAACAATTGGAGTGAGTGAGAGATTCTTCTCAATTTCTCAAAAATTCCCTTTTCTGCTTAATTTAATGTGATTAATTGTTCTCTTTCTCCATAGACATACCAAATACTTGCATACATTAGATTCGAATGGCATGAGGCCAAAGACCAATGAGAAGTTTGGGTATGCAATTGAATTTCATTTAGAGAGTGGTTCTATTCTAAAAAGTGACTATAAAAATGCTAGCTCCTTCCTTATTCAACAGATCTATTGAAAGACAATCTGCTTTACTGACAAAAATAAGTTTACTGTTTTTTATTCCCATTAGTACTGCAGAACCAACTTGAAGAGGGAGAGAGCTAGAATAGGTTCCTCCTTATATATCAACTGAATTGTTTACTTAGGGCATATATTCACTGCAGAGTTAACTTGAGTTAGCCTAGTTCAACTGAGAGTAGCCATGCTGCAAAATAACACTCAAGCTACCCAGAGTGCAGTGTAGTGGTTGTGTTAGCAGCTGACGAGTTGTATTAACTTGAGCTGTTGCCTATCCACCCCACTGGGCCCACCAACTCAAGTAAAAGCACCATCATGCTCGAATGAAGGGTTTTTGCGTGAGGATGGGACTCAAGTTAGTAATGACGCTCAAGTTATAACTCAGGTTAATACTGCAGTGAAGACAAACCCTATGTTCCAACCAGTTGCCCCTGTATAAATCAGCTGAAAGCAATAGTAGTGTGCACAGGTGTTATTGATAGCAAAACCTGAAGATGAAGTGTAACTAAGGACATAATCTGGCTTGTAGAATCTTTGTTACTGGTGATGATGGATCAGCAAGAAAAAAACCATGCTTGACTCTCAGATCCCATGCTGAGTTCTCAAAGCTAACTGCTGGGCAAGGAGGAACTATACTTTTTCTTGTAAATTAAGCATGTTAAGATACAGTAAACATGGAACTCTACAATTTCATCTTATAATAATAAAATAATAATATATGGAGATATACCTATCTCATAGAGCTGGAAGGGACCCCGAAGGGTCATCGAGTCCAGCCCCCTGCCTTCACTAGCAGGACCAATTTTGCCCCAGATCCCTAAGTGGCCCCCTCAACGATTGAACTCACAACCCTGGGTTTAGCAGGCCAATGCTCAAACCACTGAGCTATCCCTCCCACTTATAGATAGATCTTTAAACACTTCAGATTAGTACTGAGTTTCAAAGTGTTATTGCATCTATAAACCTAGTGAATAACAGTATAAACAACTTAGTAGCGAGCTCTGACCCACAAGTTCATTTATAGAGGAGGCCAATAAATTTAAAATCTTTGTCAACTAATTGATTTTATCCTTTCAGAATGCTTATTTTAGAAGATGGAAACTATCCCTAATTCATGCCTTTACTGGCAAGGAAATACTGTTCATTGTTGCTGAGGTGTAAACAGCACCTTTTAAATGCAGTAAAAAACATTTTTCATTGAAAAAACTATGAAACCAGCAAAATTTATGTCACTTGTGTGTAGTAATGTCGAGGGGATGGTTTGACGGGACTGCCTACAATGGCATGTGGCCCATCGGCAACTGCCAGTAGCAATAATCCCCAATGACTGGAGATGGGACACTACATGGGGAAAGAATTTGAGTTACTACAGAGAATTCTTTCCCAGGTACCTGCCTGGTGGGTCTTGCTCACATGCTCAGGGTATAACTGATGGCCATATTTGGAGTTGGGAAGGATTTTCGCCCCAGATTAGATTGGCAGAGACCCTGGGGTTTGGTTTTTTTTGTCTTCCTCTGCAGTGTGGGGCATGGGTCTCTTGCAGGTTTTAATTAGGGTTGTATAGCAATTAAAAAAATTAATTGCAATTAATCACACTGTTAAATAATAGAATACTATTTATTTAAATATTTTTGGATGTTTTCTACATTTTCAAATATATTAATTTCAATTACAACACAGAACAAAGTGTACAGTGCTCACTTTATATTTATCTTTTATTACAAATATTTGTGCTATAAAAAATAGTATTTTTCAATTCACCTCATACAAGTACTGTAATACAATCCCTTCATCATGAAAGTTGAACTTAAAATTGTAGAATTATGTACAAAAAAACCCTGCATTCAAAAATAAAACCATGTAAAACTTTAGAGCCTACAAGTCCACTCAGTCCTACTTCTTGTTCAGCCAATCACTAAGACAAACAAGTTTGTTTACATTTACAGGAGATAATGCTGCTGGCTTCTTATTTACAATGTCACCTGAAAACACCTGAGAACACATGGCACTGTTGTAGCCAGTGTCTTAAGATATTTGTGTCAGGTACGTTAAAGATTCATATGTCCCTTCATGCTTCAACCACCATTCCATGGGACATGCATCCATGCTGATGACGGGCTCTGCTCGATAACAATCCCAAATAGTGCGGACCGACGCATGTTTATTTTCATTATCTGAGTCAGATGCCACCAGCAAAAGGTTGTTTTTCTTTTTTGGTGGTTCGGGTTCTGTAGTTTCCACAATGGAGTGTTGCTCATTTAAGACTTCTGAAAGCATGCTCCCTACCTCGTCCCTCTCAGATTTTGGAAGGCACTTCAGATTCTTAAACCTTGGGTCGAGTGCTGTAGCTATCTTTAGAAATTTCACATTGGTACCTTCTTTGCATTTTGTGAAATCTGTAGTGAAAACGTTCTTAAAATGAACAACGTGCTGGGTCATCATCCGAGACTGCTATAACATGAAATATGTGGCAGAGCAGGGGGCATACAATTCTCCCCCAAGGAGTTCAGTCACAAATTTAATTAACACTTTTTTTTTTTTTAACGAGCTTGATCAGCATGGAAGCATGTCCTCTGGAATGGTGGCAAAGCATGAAGGGGCATACAAATGTTTAGCATATCTGGCACGTAAATGCCTTGCAATGCCGGCTACAAAAGTGCCATGCCAAATGCCTGTTCTCACTTTCTGGTGACATTGTAAATAAGAAGATGGCAGCATTATCTCCCGTAAATGTAAACAAACTTGTTTGTCTTAGCAATTGGCTGAAAAAGAAGTAGGACTGAGTGGACTTGTAGGCGCTGAAGTTTTCATTGTTTTGTTTTTGAGTGCAGTTATGTAACAAAAAAATCCTACGTTTCCAAGTTGTACTTTCACGACAAAGAGGTTGCACTACATTTCTTGTATGAGGTGAATTGAAAAATACTATTTCTTTTGTTTATCTTTTACAGTGCAAATATTTGTAATAAAAAATAACATACACTTTGATTTCAATTACAACACAGAATACAATATACACCTCTACCTCGATATAACGCTGTCCTCGGGAGCCAAAAAATCTTACCGCGTTATAGGTGAAACCGCGTTATATCGAACTTGCTTTGATCCATTGGAGTGCGCGGCCCCGCCCCCCCGGAGCGCTGCTTTACCGCGTTATATCCGAATTCATGTTATATCGGGTCGCGTTATATCGGGGTAGAGGTGTATATGAAAATGTAGAAAAACATCCAAAATATTTAATAAATTTCAATTGGTATTCTATTTAACAGTGTGATTAAAACTGCGATGAATCGCAATTAATTTTTTTAATAGCGATTTTATTTTTTTTTAGTTAATCGTGAGAGTTAACTGCGATTAATCGACAGCCCTAATTATTATTATTTATTATTTTTGTTTTACCACTGAAACTTACCTGGATCAGTTGAACACTGAAGCCGTTTGGGCATGCCTGGAAATTGTATGACATTTTTAACACCTAGAAGATATTGATTGAGTACCATGCTCTTGTGGTCAGCTCCCTTCTTTTTCTTCCTTTTAGTAGTCAAAAATTGATGATAAACATAGTAATGCAGCCTGTTCCCAGGAAGGTGGAGTTGACATTATATTCCAAGTTACTGGCTTCTCTGTTTTGAATTGCAGCATCAGGTTCAGACCAATTTTCGGTCATTGTTAACAACTGGTTAATCAGATGACACTAACACCACCATTCAAGCTACTATAAAACCAGTCAGAGAGGACAACTAGCCAGGAAAATACTGTCATCTTTAATTTGAAAGTGCACATTGGGCCCATTTCGCAGTAGTGTTGGAGCCCCTTAGGTATGTCTACACTGTAATTAAAAATCCATGACTGGCCCATGCTAGCTGACTCGGGCTCGTACTAAGGCACTGTTTAATTGCTGTGTGGATGTTCAGGCTCGGACAGGAGCCCATGCTCTAGGACCCTGCAAGATGGGAAGGTCCCAGAGCTCGAGCTGCAGCATGAGCCCAAAAGTCTACACCACAATTAAACAGCCCCTCGGTCAGAGCACCACGAGCCCGAGTCAGCTGGCACAGGCCCATGGGTGTCTAATTGCAGTGTAGACATACTCTTAAGCAACATCTACACTACCACTTACTTCAGCATAATTTAGAGCACTTGGGTGTGAATAAACCACCCCTCTGAGGGCCGTAAGTTACACTGACATGAGCACCGGTGTGAATAGCGCTATATCGGTGGGAGAATATCTCCTGCTGACATAGCTAATGCCTCTCGTGGAGGTGGAGTTGTTATGCTGATGGGAGAGCTCTCTCCTGAGAGTGTCTTCACCAGATGTGCTATGGTAGCTTCGCCAGTGTAGCGCTTCTAGTGTAGACTAGCCCTAGGTGTGAGCTTACGCTTTTGTGTAATGGGCCCTGAATCAGCTGAACAGGCCCCAAGGAGAATACCCTTGGCAAAGGAGACCAGCCCTTGTGCTCCCCCCGCCCCCCACACTAGTACAGAACTGATTCTGTACCTTCACCTCCATGAGAACCTCTGACATAGCAGGGGACATGTTAAAGACAGGAAGTGGTGTGGCTGGGGCGGTACTGTGTCCCAGCTGCTGTAAAACCCACAGGGGCCTTGACTGGCTAGGTACAAGCTAGGGCAGATCTAACCTGTGCCAGAGACCAAATTTTATTCCTAGCAGTCTGGGATCAACCGTGGCAGAAACTGCCCTTGTTTCCCTGTGCCAAACTCGGCACTAACACAGGGATTAATTTGTTCCATTATGGGCAGGTCTACATTTAAAATTTGCATCGGCACAGCTGCCAGTGCTTCAGTGAAGAGGCTTCTACACGGACAGGAGAGCTTCCCCTGTCAGCATAGTTAATCCATCTCTACAAGAGCGGGTAGCTATGTTGATGGAAGAAGCTTTCCTGTTGACACAGTGCTGTCTACACTGGGGATTAGGTCGGTATAACTACGTCACTTGGGGTGTGGATTTTTCACACTCCTGAGCAGCGTAGTGATATCGATGTCATTTTATAGTATAGATCTGCCCTATGTTTTGAGCTTATACAGAGCTCTTCTTCAGGTCTGTGAAAGGTACTCAGTGTATCAGCTAAATACAGGGTGCAACAGGTAAGGAGTTAGCATGTTTTGCAAGAGATCATTCAAAGTAAAGTAGGCAGTTAACACCTCTACAGTCATAGGATAAAGGAGGGTTAGGGCATGTCTTCACTAGCAACGTTGGCTGTGTAATCGTGGCTCTCCCAGCGCTATAAAAAAACCACCTCCACGAGCGGACTAGTGCTCCCAGCACTGGTGCACTGACTACACTGGCACTTTACAGCACTGAAACTTGCAGTGCTCGGGGGGGGTGTTTTTTCACACCCCGAGCGAGAAAGTTGCAGCGCTGTAAAGTGTCAGTGTAGACAAGCCCTTAGTGCGTTACAGGTTGTTGTAATGAACCACAAATCCAGTGTCTTTATTAAATCCATGCTTTTTGGTGTCTAGCTGAGTGACAAATTTAAGTTCCCAAGCTCATTCTTTCAATGTGTTGTGTAGGTTTCCTTGGAGGACGAGGACTGAGAGGTTAGATATGGAGTGATCATTTTGTGAAAAATGTTCTCCCTCAGGTGATACAGTATTTTTGTGTTTTATCATTTTGCTGTGTTTTATCGTTTTCAAGAACCTAGTGATTTGTCTGGTTTCACCCACATAGTTGGAATTGGTGCACTGGATGAGGTATATATCATGTTGTGATAGGCATGTGTGGGACCCATGGATCTGGAAAGTGCATTGTGGGGGGTATTGATCATCAAAGCAGTGGAGATATGTCTGCAGGTTTTGCATCTGTTATGGCCGGAGGTGGTGCTGCTTTGAGATGGTGTGTCCTGGTCTGGGGGGAGCTTGCTTCTGATGATGAACTTCGCTAGGTTGGGGGCTTATTTGAAGGCCAGAAGAGAGGAATTGGAAAAGATTTCTTTCAGGGTGTGGTCCCTATCAAGTGTGGGTTGTAGCTGTTTGTTGATCCCCACAATAGGTTCAAGTGTGTGGTGATAGGTGACAACTAGAGGTGTGCAGTTGCAGAGGTGTGGAGGTTTTTTGGGTCCTGTATTGAAGCAGATTCTTTCCGGGTATTTGGGTGGCCCATTCAGTGAGGCAATCTACTTCTCTGGTGGAGTGTCCTTGTTTGGTGAAGATGGTTTTAAGTGTGTAAAGGTGTGTATCCTGGACTTTCTTCCCAGAACATATTCTGTGGTGTCTGAGTCCCTGGCTGTAGATAATAGATTTCTTGGTGTGTTTTGGGTGGTTCCTGGATCTGTGATAGTGTTTGTGATCCATGGGTTTCTTGTATGTAGTTGTCTATAGGGTTCCATTGTTGAAGCTGATCCTGGTGTCCGGGAAGCTGGTGTGGTAGTGTTCTAAAGAGAGTTTGATGGATGGGTGGTAGTTGTTGAAGTTGTGATGGAAACCTTTGAGGAAGTTTAGGTCGTCTGTCAAAAGGTAGAAAATATCATTAGAGTATCTCAGGTATATCATTGGTTTTGTGGTGCATTTGTCCAGAAATTCTTCCTCAAGGTGGCCAATGAAAAGTTTGGCCTATTCGGGAGCCATCCTAGTGCCCATGGTGTGGGCAAAGTGTTTGTTGTTGAATGTAAAATTGTTATAGGTGGGGGTGAAATGGATGAGTGTTTGGGGTGGATATGTGAGTGTTGTCTATTGTCTTCTAGATATTAAGAAAAACAGAGCCAGCATCAAATTGATGATTTCTATTCTTTCGGTTTTAAAAAAGCCCAAGAGGATTACTATTGTTACTTCTTGTTTAAATAGTGTGGTGCATGATTTACCACTTGATGTCTTGTAATGCCAAAGTCATAAACTGACTTAAACTCCACCCTTTGGTCTTTACAAGGCCTGTTCTGCATTGTATGATGCTTCTGTTACTTTAATTTCCAAGGAATCAAAGGTAAAAGAGAGACAGACATGCAGCTGTATATAATAGACCAGCCTTTAATATTGGTGGTGGTTCTTTGCCATAAACTGGAATTGCCAGAGATTGTTGTTTTTCTCCAGGATGAAAATTTAATAAATTAACAAATATCGTTGACACTAATTTATTAAAATGTTGATTTAGAATAGACGAGAGCAGCCAAATAAACTAAAGAATACAATACAAAATCCTTCACAGAATACTTGCAAGTTTGGGGAGGAGATTTTGTTCAAGCCTAGAATGTATTTGTCTGATTTATGACATCGCTCACATCCATGTTCTGTGGCTCTAGCCAAATACTGAAATGTGCTTAGAATGCATATGGATCAAAATTGCACAGGTCTTGATATCTTTTTTTCCTTAACTGATGACAAGGAAGTGCTCCTGTAGACCAGTCATGGTTTTAAGATCTGAAATTTTATAAATCAATATTGCTAGAAACAAATAGTACATTATGAAAATCTGATATTTTCATCTTTAAAGGTATATGTAATATTTATTTCTAGACCTAGCTATTTACCAGATATTTCACCTTAATATCATGCCATTGTGATTAATCTTGCTTTTTTCCACTTGAATTCAGTATGCTTTTAACAGCTGCTGTCTGAATCTAAAAAACAATCTTGCCTTTCTAACTGTATAAAAGATTAATCAGAAACTGGAGTTGACTAGAAACTGACTTGAAACAGAAGTGAAAAGGAATAATTTCCGTTGAGTACCTGGGATGAAATCCTCGCCCTATTGAAGTTGACAGGAGTTTTGTTATTGACTTCAGTGGACTACAGTAGGGCCACAACTTTGCCCCTAATGTCCCAAATACATCTGGTAACTTTCATCTTAGTTGCCATTTCTGAGGCCTCTTAACTTGGGACAGTATTTGCTGAGGGCATGTCTACACTACAAAGTTAAGTCATCTTAATGTAACTCGATATCCAGCCACCACAGTAATTAAGTTGGTTGTGTGTGTCCACACCAAGATCATTCTCTGTGGAGTGCATCCTCACTGGCAGCACTTGTATTGATGCACAGAGCAGTGCACTGTGGTACCACAGTGCAACTAGCCGTAGTGGGTTTTGGGAAGGGCTTGCAATGCCTAATGGGACCAAAACATTGTTGCAGGATGAAATGGGAACATGGCTTCGGGCTCCCATGGTGCAGTTTCCTCCCTCCCTACCCTGATATCAATGGCAAACAACCCTCGTGCCTTTTTTCGAAAGCCTGCGTTAGCTGTGCGTGCGCCATAGACTGAGACACCTGGATCCCACTCAGCTGTGCATTCTTGTTGTGAGCATTACAAACACCTTGTGCCTTATCCTGCAGTATTTTCAGAGCCGAGACAGGAGTCATCAGGTGGAACGTTGCGATGTCATGCAAGCAGCCCTGCTGCAAGCCATAGAACAAAACAATTTCTGGTTGCTGCTGGCAGTCACGCAGCAGCTGAACATGGTGGAGCACCAATTCTGTTCCCAGGAAACAAGCACTGACTGGTGGGATCGCATCATTCTGCAGCTATGGCTGCAGAACTTTCAAATGTTCAAGGCCACTTTCCAGGAACTTTGTGCAGAGCTTTCCACAGCCCTGAAGTGCAGCAACATTAAAATGAGACCTGCTTTGACAGTGGAGAAGTGAGTAGTGCAATCGCTCTGTGGAAGCTTGCAATGCCAGACTTCTACTGGTCAGTGGGGAATCTATTTGGAGTTGGTAAGTCCACCGTGGGAGCCGTTGTGATCCAAATGTGCAGGGCCATTAATCGACTTCTGCTAAGAAGGGTAGTGACTCTGGGCAACGTGCAGGACATAGTGGATGGTTTTGCCATGATGGGTTCCCTAACTGCAGTGGGACAGTAGATGGCATGCATATCCCTATCTTGGCACCAGACCACCTTGCCAAAGAGTACATAAACCGTAAGGGATACTTTTCAACGGTGTTGCAAGCGCTAGTGGATCACAGGGAGCGTTTCACTGACATCAACGTGGGATGGTCAGGAAAGGTGCATGATGCGCACATCTTTAGGAAAACAGGTCTGTTCAGAAAGCTGCAATCAGGGACTTTCTTTCCGGATCGCAAAACAACCATTGATGACAGAAATGCCAATAGTGATCCTGGGAGACCCAGCCTAGCCTTTGCTCCCATGGCTCATGAAGCCGTACACGAGCCACCTGAACAGCATTAAGGAGCGGTTCAACAATAGGCTGAGCAAGTACATAATGTTGGTGGAATGTGCCTTTGGACATTTAAAGGGTCACTGGCGCAGTTTGCTTTTTAGGTTAGACCTCAGTGAAAGCAATATCCCCATTGTTATCGCTGTCTGTTGTGTGCTCCATAATATCTGTGAGGCAAAAGGAGAGAAGTTTCCACGGGGTGGGACGTCGAGGCAGATTGGCTGCTCAACATTAGCTGCCAACCTGATACCAGGGCAATAAGAAGAGCTCTGCATCTCTGGGAGGCTTTGAAAACCCATTTCAGTAATGAGCCACAGTAATGTGCCCCGCTTATCTCCGTTGTGCCTTCCCATGCCATGCCATCCATTGCATCAGTTTCCCTGTACCCCCCTTAAACTCCCATGATTGCAATAAATAAAGAGCATTTCATTCTTGAAACGTTTACTTTTATTGCGCACACATAAAGAAACTGAAAGACCAGGAAAATAATTTAACCTTGGGCAAATGGAGTGATAAAATTGGGAGGGGAGAAACCAAGTCAGCTTGTCTGTGAAAGCACAGCAGTCTTGACCATCATAGGTCTTTGAACGGCTGCCTTTTGTTCTTGGTACCCTTCCTCGGCATTGAGTGGAAGGGATACTTCCCTCTCCTCTCCCCCCCCCCCCCCCCCCCCCCCCCCCCCCCCCCCCGCCTCCTGGAACATTTTCAGGAGGGGAATTGGGAACAGGGCAGTGCTTGCAGGCAGTTCTGCATGGACTGCAGAGAGTCTCTAGCCTCAAGGTGCTTTTCTTGAAGCTCAACCAGATGCCTCAACATGTCTGATTGGTCCTTCATAATCCACAGCATCTCATCCTGCATGGCATGCTCCTGCTCCTGGAATGCTCTCCTGCTCTGCATGTCCAGTTTTTCAGACAGTGAAATCCTCCAGGCTTTTAGCTCCATGTCAGCTGTCCTGGAAGTGTTCATTATGGGAGGTGAACATGTCATCATGCGTCCTCTTTTTCCGTCTTCTAATCTGCGAAAGCCTCTGTGTTGGTGTGGAGGATGTGCTAAAGGCCAAGCTTTCCACTGTAAGGCATGCAAAGCACAAGGCAACCATTGTCAGCGCATACCCCGGGTCTAGTGCAAGGTTGCTATTTAAAAAATACTCCCCTTTTTACACTTAGCGCAAGCCAGAACATAATCAGAATCCCTAGCTAGTCAATGAACCAGTTTGCTGTTCCAACTGTGGTGAGTATGTCCCCACGGCATGGGCGATGGGCCTTTTGCTGCAACTTGTAGCAAACCTGCCTCGGGAGCACAGGTAGGCAGGTGGACAATACCCCTTCCCCCTAACAACATGGACTTTGGTTTGAGACCAGGGACCAGCATTAAGCCTCCCAAATTGCTGTCTTTGTCTGAGGCAGCTCCGGTGAGGTTTGAGGCCACAAGAGAACACAGGAAGCTCTCCCTCCCTTTTGCTTAATACTGCTGGTAGTAGTTGCCCTGGACTTGCAGAATCTGAGGTCAAAGCCAATCCCTGCCAACCAAACCACTGGAATTTTAGGGAAAGCATGGTTGAGGGACCCGGAAGTCACCATGGATGGTGGATCACATGCTCTATTGTTTGCAGTACGAGCACTTGTAATGAAAACTTCCCCCGTTTCTCCTAGGCGACCCTATGCGATATCAGTCTCCTGTGGGTAACAGAAGTGGCAAGAGAGCAGATGCTGCAAGTGTCTGGGTATAGACCTGGTCCTTATGCTACTATGCTGTGTACCACAGTGATGCCAGCAGAGTGAATACTGGAGTGGCATGGAAAAGTGTCTTACCGTGGTGAAAGAAATAAGGCAGCCCTCTCCAGAAACCTTCTGCAAAGGATTGCAGTGAACCTCCATGAAAGGTTCCTAGAGATCTCCATGGAGGATTCCTGGGCGATTCCTGTGCACATAAACAGTCTTTTTGGGGGGGAACCCTCTACATAGCTGGAGCAGTCACTAGGAAGCAGATACACACTGCACCTCCCTTTTTCTTCAGATTAAACATAAAAATATAAAAGCATCAAAGAGTTCTGTGGCACCTTATAGACTAACAGACGTAGCTTATGCTCCAATACGTCTGTTAGTCTATAAGGTGCCACAGGACTCTTTGTCGCTTTTTACCGATCCAGGCTAACACGGCTACCCCTCTGATAATATAAAAGCATGTAACCCCTAAAGTTTGATTGGAATTGCATACCCACAGGACGTGCCTTCCCCGGCATCATGCTCGTCCGCCATGCCATCCTGTGACCGACTGGGCTCCAGGGTTAAGAATAGCTCCTGGCTCTCGGGGAGAATCTCCTGCTCGCCTGTCTCCCATTCTCCTCCTCTGCCTCTTCCTCATTCAGAATGTTCTCGTTGTTTCTTGAGGTGGCCCAGAACTCAGACTCCTGGTAGGTATCCACGCTGCATTTGGGGGTAGTGGTGAGGTTGCCGCCAAGAATCGCATGCATCTCATTGTAGATGTGGTATGTCTGTGCAGAACCAGAATGACTATTTGCTCCCCTTGTCTTCTGTTACGCCTGCCGAAGTTCTTGGATTTTCATGCGGCACAGCTGCATGTCCCTGCTGTAACCCTTGTCCCCCATGCCTGCCAATCTTTTCATAAATGTCTACGTTTCTTCTGCTGGATCGGAGCTGTGCCTGCACAGACTCTTCTCTTCACAGACAAATAACGTCCACCATCTCCTGTGTACTCCAGGCAGGAGCACATTTCGGGCATTGAATCACCATGATCAGCTGGGCTGGTGAGCTCTCCATGCTGATGAAACAGGAAATGGGAACTCAAAAGTTCCCCAGGCTTTAACGGGGGGGCTGTTTCCCGTTTACCTGGCTGCTGTGCAGCGGAGTTGAAAATGATCTCCAGCGCGGTCACAGCAGAGCATTGTGGGACACCTCCTGGAGGCCAATTCAGTCAATTTACACAACCCATAGCCCGAGCCCTGCTGCCTGGGGGGACTTGGGCTTCGACTTCAGCCCCGGGCTTCAGCAAGTCCAATGCTGACTCTGGTGACCCCCATTAAAATGTCACGACCCACAGTTTGAGAACCGGTGGTGCAGAGTAACCTGATCTATTTTTTGTGGCTCATTATGACAGTGGCCTGCAAGCCACTGATATACCACAAATTTCCCGAGGAACGTTACTTATTGTTTAACTACCGTGCAACAATATTTTAAGAAAGCAAGTTTCACGCATGTTTTACATGCCCACCCAGAAGAATAGAGAGGATGTGTAGAAATAATGGAGTAGAAAATATAAATGTGCACAGCATTTGTGCATATACCTCTATTTTAAATGTGATTAATAGGTGAAATTTTTGACCCATCACTCTCTCTGCTCTTCCTTTCATAGGAAAGGTAGGATGGTGTTTCTAGCAGTGGCTCATAGAACTTTAACCTGAGTCAGTTGTAATTAAATAGGTGAGACAAGAAAGCAGTAACCTTTTTTGCTCACCACATCAACCTAAAGTTCCCATGATAAGAAGAGTGCTATGCTATTTAGTACTTGTAAAATGTATTTGAAAAGAGGTTTTGATTAAAAACAGCATTTTAAATTTTTCCTTGATTAAAAACTGTCAGGTATAGTACTGCAAAAGAAACCAAAATGTACATAAAGAACTAATTCTTTTAGACTTTATTTCAAGGATGTCAGCTCATGTTACTGGACTAACTTGGAAATAAACGTCGTCTCCTTAAAACTGGCATTTCTGAGCCCCTTGGTGATGACCATCCTCTTCTGATACCAGCAGAATGGAAGCCTATTGTCATAGACTGCAAAGCAGTCTTTATCCTGCTTTAATACTAGTCAAACATTTTACTTAAAATATTGAACATTAAAACTCTTGCATTACAGAATATTTAAGGGAAAAAAAGCTTCAGTTCTTTCAGTCTCCATAATCGGATTATTCTTAATGGCATTAAAGTTAAAACGGCTGTGGTTGTAGTACATTTAAGTGTATCGAATTTGGTAGTAAGTTGAATTTTGATAGTAGTGTTAGCCAGATTGTGTTGTCTCATTGCTACTATCTCATTTAGTGTGTGTGTATAAGTCTGTGCCAGAGGGAAGACTGATGTTGTTCAGTGGAAAACTTTGTCAATGGTTCAGTATAGGTCAAATATATCTCTAATAAGCGGACAATGTCTGATTGTATTTTTTTTTTAAAATGTGCTCTTTATAGGCGTATTCTGCACTCTAAAGGAGAGTTGAGTGAAGATCGACACAAGCAGTATGAAGAATTTGCAATGTCCTATCAGAAGCTGTTGGCAAATTCTCAGTCTCTGGCTGATCTGTTGGATGAAAATATGCCGGATCTTCCCCAAGACAAACCAACACCAGAGGGTAGGACATCTTTTAGGGTTGATAGGTTATACGATACTGAAAGCTTTCCTTTATGGGGAAAAAACAAAACTCTCCCATTGATCTGTGTTTTCAGTGCAAGTTTCCTTTTAAATGTTAATAGCTTAGCCTCTCACATTTAAATATATGGAATAGGGCAAAGCGTTCCAGGGTATGCCAATAAAGCTTCATTTTAAATTTATTAACCTCCAGTGAATTATTGAGCCCAAATAGGCTATCATAAGACCAAAATAAATGGTGGAAACTGGTGGGCGCCCTATGCACCCAAGGGCATGGGAGGTTAAAGAAAAAGATTGGACTATTATAAGTGTTAATTAATTTTGGCAATCTCTTGTACCTCTGTTAGGATGATTTTATTAAGGTGGTAAGGTAATGAGTGCCATGTAAAGAAAATCATATTTGTACCTTTAATCCTCCCCATCACTTTAAGTACGTATATTTCATTTATTTTTATAAGAATTACTTGGTCAGATAACTAGTCATTCACAGGCTTTATTTTACATTAGAGAGACCATTTGAATCTGAAGATTATATGAGCTGCATTTAAAATGAAATTTTGAATGGATTACTAGAGAAATATGCAAGCAAATACTATGAAATTTCAGTTAAATTGTCTTATTTCCTTACTAGTTGTGTTTCCTTGTTTCTCAAATCACACAGAAGGCACTTTGTTTTGATTACTTCTTAATGTAGTTTGAATCTGCTTTAGAAGAGTTATCTATTAATTGCATCTCAGAGCTTAGCAATTCAATATAGTTTTAAAATATACTAATTGCCCTTTAAAGTATTTCAAAATACAGCTAGGAAAATGTTGCACGACCTGTTAGATAAGCCACTAGATGGCTACCTGTGACCTTTGAATATGATGGCAAAATTTAATGTGCCACACTAGTCTTGATGGCTGTCAAATTTTAGTATTTATGTATTCAGATTCTTGAAATCATGGACCTCAGGTTTGTCCAAAAATGCTCGAGCTTAAAAAAAAAAAAAGGCTAAATCTGTTTTGAAGAAGAAATGTGATTATCCCAACAGTTTCCTTACCATGATTGCCAGACCCAGATTAAGCAGCGTGTAGTTGCACAGGGCCCCCAATCTCAGGGGGCCCCAACCACCTGGCTGGTTTTTAACCCTCTTGACCGGTTTTTCTTCCCTTTTGCTGGTTGCAATGTGCTGGGGCTTTTTTCCACTTCTAAGTTACAAGTTGGGGGAAAAACCCCAGCACAATGCAACTGGCAACCATTGCTGCATGCATGCGCTGCGGCGTCACAGCTGCTTCCACTACAGCATTCAGGTCATGTGCCTACTGGTGCCACACCCAGGTCCCGCTCCACATGCCAGGCCCTCAATGAGCCAACGTGGTGGCTCCTGCTCCTTTCACTGCCAGAAAGCAGGGCAGACCTGAGGTTCAACAGCAGGGAGGAGTAAGAAGCGGGGACCGGAGTGGGTGAGGCAGGGATTCCTGGGAGCTTGGGAGGGAGTGGTAGGGGGCTTCCCTGGGCTAAGGCTCCTGAGAGGAGGTAAGTGGTAGGGGCTTATGGGCTAGCAGGCTTGGGGGGGGATGCCTGAGAGAGGAACAGGCGGATCAGGCTTCTGGGGTGTGTATGCACTGAATGGGGTAGAGGAGGGTCAGGATGCTGTGGGGAGGGGCAATGGCTAGTTTTTCTGCTTCTTGGAGGTGGCAACCCTATGGGCCTCAACCAGATTGTCATTCTGCTTCCTTGCCGGTGTTGGTATTATGAGCCATCAGAGCCAGTGTGTCCTCTTCAGGTCCTGGTAGCTCGCCATTGACACCCAAGACCATCCTTCTTCCCAGGGGAAAAGAACTACCTTTCCTGCTCATTCAGCTACTGAAGCCCAGTCCCACAATCAGTGTCTGAGTCAGTCCCTTATCGGTACTGATTCGAATCAAACTTGTACCCAGAGCCAACTGAGACTCAGTACAGGTCTGTCTCATCTTACGCTGGGGTTACGTTCCGTGGTCAGCGCCTAAAGCAAAAACCGCATATAGTCAAAATTACATTGAGTGTAATGGCGGGCAGAATCGCCCGCACTACAGAAACAGTATTTAAATTATTTTTCTCTTTTTTTTTTGTTTTTTTTCTTGTTTTTGCCAACCGCGTAAAGCTGAAATCGCATATGTTAAATGCGCCTAAGATGCGACAGACCTGTACCCCTTTCCCTTAGGAGCTGGTAAAATTCTTCTCTTAGCCTGCCTGTTTTTCAGTAGGCAGCACAGGAGGCTCAGGTATCCAATGCACTAATGTACTTGCTGTTTTCTGATTTGTATGGTCTCTGGCAAGTTCTGCTTTTGTCAAAAATGTCTTTCTCCTATAACTGGGGAGTCAGCTAGGCATGGTCAAGCTAATTTCTAAGCCACGTTTCATAAATACTTCCAAGCGCTTAATCTACTTAGGGAATGTTTCCCTAAGTCAAAGGAAAGAGTGAGTGGGTATTCAATTTAAAAAAAAAAATTGCAATATATATTTAAATGAAATATTCCTAGATGTATTATTATTAACATGTCATATTAGTTCTTTAAGTCTTTTCCAAACTACTAGTAATAAATTGAGATGTTCTCATATTTATAAACTATATATCATGTGCTCTGTCTAGTTTAAGGAATGTGGGGAGGGTCCAATTTCCATAGTGCACAGGGTCCCAAAAAATTTTAATCCATCCTTGTTAATTGCCCCTGGACTGCAATATTCCAGATTTTGCAAGCATTTACTTATATTCTGAAAATAAAACATTTGTGGCAGTTGGTGTATGATCACCCCCAAAATGATGTATCTAAACACTTTCTGATGTTAATATGAATGAATTCTACTATAACTCCATTTAGCAATCTCGTTTAATATAATTGTGATAACTTTTTGATTGCATAATGTAGTTTTGTAATTTCATTGTTTTGATTTCTTCTTGAATGAGACTAGTCTGGTTGTACTTTGTTTAAGATGCTGGGGATATGTGTTTAATAACTTTCCATTTTAGAAGCCAACAGGGAACAGTAACAGGGAAACATTTTTTTAATGTTGAGCCCAAAAGTCTGTCTTTTTAAAATGAGATGATCTGAAACTTGTGTATGTAGCTTTAACCCTTCGCTTAAAATAAAATCTTTCTTTTAGTATGATTATATTGATGAATTAGTCATTTGTGCATTCTGTGATTCCAGAACATGGGCCAGGCATTGACATTTTTACCCCTGGCAAACCTGGAGAATATGACCTGGAAGGGGGCATCTGGGAAGATGAAGATGCTCGAAATTTCTATGAGAACCTTATTGATCTAAAAGCTTTTGTGCCAGCCATTTTGTTTAAAGATAATGAAAAATGTTCTCAGAACAAGGACTCCAGCAAGGATGAATCTAGAGGTAAAACAATTTGGAAGAAAATGTTCTAGATTTAAAAAAAAAAAATGTATTGTGTCCAACAGCCATGCAAGTTTGGCAAAAATAAGAAAGTCTTTAGTTGAAATAATCATTATTTATATAGCAGTCAGAACACTCCACCAGGATGGATGAGCTTGAGCACAGAAATGATGCTAGATAGATTATCGGAACACAAAGTTATCTTCTGAAAATAATAATAAATAAAAATGAGTACTGATAGCATTTTTCACCCAAATATATCAGTGTGGTTTTGGTGGGTAAGTATTAATATTTGTATGTTTATATATGAAAGAAACAAGGCTGTGCCTTCACTGCAAAGATAGGTATGGGGTTTTTTTACATTGAGATTATTAACTTGTTAGCTATCTTGATGCAAATTTCTAGTGCAAACAAGGCAGGGGTAGTTTTTACCTTGATGTAGCTAATCAAGGTCAACCCTATCCCACCCGCACCCCCAACACACCTGGGATTGACTTGGACTAGCTGCATTGAGGTAAAAACTACCTGTGCCTTAACTATCTCAGTGCAAAAATCCTAGTGGAGACATCTTGATGTAAAAACATACTTTTTTTTTTTTTTTTTTTCTTTTCAGTGAAGGGAAAACTTAAGTCACAAAGGTTAATGCTTTATCCATGATCACTGCGTGAGCTAGTGCCTGTCAGGAATGGAACTCAAATAATTTGACTCTGAGGGCTTGTCTACACAGCAAGTTACTGTTTGGCAAGCCATGGTGTGAATCTATAGTGTACCAGCTGGTGTACTGTAGATTCACATTCTGGCTTGATGAGCAGTAACTTGCAGTGTAGACAAACCCTCAGTCCTGTGTACTATCCACTAAACATATTGCGTGCCCCAGTGAATACTATTTCCATATAAAGCACATGCCGCTTGAAAGTTTTATCAAATATTTTGTTAGTTTATGAAAACTAATAGATAAGTTATATCAAACTTTTAAAAAAGAGGGCTATATGTTTATAAAATGCAAACTAATTTAATTTAGAGATTATAGATACAGTATGCAGAAGAATAGTAAAACCAGGAAGAATACTTCTGGTTATGTTTAGATTGTAGTCTTAGGCATACGAGGGGGTAAGAACGCTAGCTATGATGAATTAAGAGGGTCATCTAAGAAAACAAAAATATATTTTAGTGTCAGATTCTTATAATAAATTGATAGATTTTAAGATAAGAACAGGCTATTAGATCATCTATTCCAACCTCCTTTATAACACAAGCCAAAAAATGCCTGCTGTACAATGTTTTCTGATGGGAGCAAAAAGGGGAGATACTTGAAAGTTCATTGTAAATCTTTTGAAACTTGCAGTGTTTTGGGGACTGGGACTTGGCCTTGTGTATCTCACATTTCAGGCAGATTTGGTGGGGATGTTGTAACTGTAAAATCTCCATGGACGATACCACTGTTTGCCCTAGGTAGTCTCGCCTCTTAAGTTTTTCCATTCTCATCTTGGACTATGCAGAACAGCTTCACAATCCTATTGTTCTCAAGTTGTACCATTTCTGGCACAACTTTATGCACAATGGGCCAGCCTTTCAAAGTTTGCTGATAAACTCATCTATTCAAGTTCTTGGGTCCTCCCAGTTGTTTGGATTTTTCTCCCTGATTTGGATATTAAAATCCTTGGGCATTCAAATTTAAAACTTTGAACTTCCACTGGGGATTTCAACGTGCTTTACAAACAGATGCCACTTTTGAAATTTTGGGTTTATTATTTAATCATGATATTAAGCGTAGGACACTATAGGTTATGTGTAGAATGCCTAACAAATAACATATCCCAGCCCAATGAAGACACAGCAAGTACAATTGGGAACAAACAAAAACACTCAAAAGGTGTGAGCACCTTTTAACAGAAGCACTTCACAGAAGGAAGTGAATTAGGAAGACTGTTCCAGGCATGCATGGCGACACAAAAAAGGACACAAAGTCCAGAGTTGACAAATAAGACTAATGTATTGGTCAGAAGAGAAGTGTGCTTCTTCTCCTTAGACATGAATAAGGGTGTGTAAGAGGTCAGGCTACAGATGCAGGGATGCACCAACATGTCTTACAATATTTTTAAGCCATGTCTACTTGTGTTTACATTGCATGTAAAATATTTCTGCTTTCTTTGAAACAGATTCAAAAGATGCCAAGGATAATAAGGATGTTGCTGGTAGTGAGGATTTGGAGTTGGATATGGAGAATTTGGACATTAATGATGATAACTTGGAGTTAGACTGTGGAGATGAAGCAGAAGATCTCACAAAAAAGCTTCTTGATGAGCAAGGTAAAAGCAGAGCTGATAAACATTTTTAGGGCTACTGTATTGTTTTCTAACTGGGTCCTGGTATTTTTTCAATTCCTTGTATTAATGTGGAGGAATGCTTTTGATTCTTTTGGGCAACGTCTTTAGTAGCTAGAAGCAGTTTTGAGCAAGGTCATTCCTTCCTGCATCCTATTGTGCTCAGCAGGCACTTCTAACAAAACATTCAATAAAGAGAGATAAGAAATAAAAGTGCTCTGCAGAAAGAAAAGAAAACTGGTCCAAAACTGCTAAAGGATAAAAATAGAAATAATAACTTCTCCTGTTCAGTAAAGACACTAAGATGGTTTAGTAACCACTATTTTGAGGTTTGTGTGGTGAAGGTTAATAGATACCTTTGTTACTACTTTGGCGTTTGATTGAATTGTGAAAAAGATTAAATGTAAAGGCAGTTCTACTCAGAAAAGTGATGGTAATAAATGGCACGTGAGACTTCATGTTTGTGTATCAATGATCTTATCAAATGTGTTCAGCTTACAAATAAAAAGATGTTTTACTTTTAAGCCCAATGTGGACTCTAAAAGTCAAACAGGATTCTTTCTTTCTTGTGCATCATCATCATCAGTAATACAGATTTTGCTTTCCGTAACAACTATTGCCTTCCCCGATAGACACTTAGTAAACAGTCCTGCTAATGATGCACAAGAAGGAATAGAATCCAGCACATCCTCTCTCATGTAACAATGTTAGCATAGATAGCACAGGTGAAAACTGGAAAAATCTCAGTTGGTTGTGGTGTACTCCCAGCTGTGAGTCATGAGCTTCCTACCGGTGCTGCTGAACTTTGGGAACCTTCTGAAAAGCAGCACCAAATGTCAGGAGCCAAGGGCCATGTACTTCTCAATTACTTCCTTTCTGCAATTAGCTGCAGGAGAAGGGACTTTCTTTGTGTGTATTGTGTCTCTTGGTTTTCCCGGAGGTGGATGCGAATGATGCTCTTCATTTTGCCTGGGGATATTTATTCCCCAGATTTCTGCTCTGTGTATAAGGTCTTCACATTTGAGCCTGCATCAATGGTCAGCAGAGGCTCTGTGGCCTCAAACCAGAAGCCTTATGAATCCCATCCCAAGATATGTTAAGTCATCCTCCTGCCCCCATGAAGGAATAGACTGCATTTGACTTCAAAGCCAGACAAAGTGGGGATGACTTTGACAGTGAAGAAGTTTGTGTCGGTTCCTAAGTCTTAAGTGGGCTCTGAAGCCTCATCAGTTCAAAGATGTGAGCCTTCAGGAGCAAGAACTTAACCAATTCTGAGGGTAATTTCTGCTTCTAAAGTACTTGCCACAGGATCTCTTTTATCAGGGCCAGGAGCTTCCCATGTACCAAAGAGACCTAGTACTAAATAGGCATGCTGGCGGATGGGTGGTTTTACCAGCCAAGGAATGGAAATAAAGTTCCAAACCTCAGTCCTGAACTTTTGATGGTTCAGATGTGTTGACTCATATGGTGGCATCAGCTCTTTTGGAGTCAGTACTTCTGGCTTGAATCTTTGGGCCTTTTGTCTGAGGCTCAAGTCTGTCTTGCAAACCACCTTTTCAAGGGGGAGGGTCTTTTCAGCTATAAGATGGATGACCTGATGAAGAAGGTGAAGGACACTGAGTTCACTGCTAGGTCATAGTGCATGCTCAATGGGTGCTGTTTTTCAGAAGGTTTTTGAAGCTCAGTGGTGCTGAGGGTGCCTCCACAATGCAAAAATATGCAGAGGCAACACTATCAAGAAAGTACAGTTATGGTAAGTAACGAGCTTTATAACTCCAGTCATCAGATACGATTCTGATACACAGAGGGATCAGATCCATTGACTAAGAATGTGCCATCTTTACATAGTCATTTGTCATAGTAGACATACTTCAACTATATTTTTTAAAAGTACTGCTAAAATACAGTAACTCCTCACTTAGTCGTCCCGGTTAACATTGTTTTGTTGTTACGTTGCTGATCAATTAGAGAACATGCTCATTTAAAGTTGCACAATGCTCCCTTATGATGTTGTTTGGCAGCCGCCTGCTTTGTCCACTGCTGGCAGGAAGAGCAGCCCGTTGCAGCTAGCTGGTGGGGGGCTTGGAACCAGGGTGCACCAGCAGCCCCCCTATCAGCTCCCTGCTCCCCTAAGTTCCCTGTGCGGCAGCCACCCAGCAGGCTATCAATTGCCGGCAGTTCAGCTGTCCCTCCCCCCACTGCCATGTGCTGCTCCTGCCCTCTGCCTTGGAGCTGCTCCCCGGAGCCTCCTGCTTGCTGTGCGGGGGGGAGGAGGGTAATGTCAGGGTGTCCTGCTCCCCGCTAACCCCTTCTCCATAGAGCGGGGGGGACATGACAGGGCTCAGGACGGAGGGAGCTTGCTGGCCGCAGCTGCTGTCTCAACTTCCTGATCTGTTTAAAAAGGCAATGTACTTAGAGTGGTATCAGTGTACTTAAAGGGGCAATGCGCATCTCTCTCTCGCACACAGGGTGTGTGTCTCTGTCTGCCATGCTGTCTCCCCTCCCTCCATTCGTGCTGCCTTGTAGAGTGTGAGGCTACATTAACAACAATGTGTTAGCCCTTGAGGGCTCAGCCGAATGCTAGTTCATCATTTTGCAGTAAGGCATTCTCAGGGAAATATCCCACCCTCTTCCACCCTCTAACTTCACCACCTCAACCAAGCTTCATAATCATCATTGCTGTGTACAGTATTAAATTGTTTGTTTAAAACTTATACTCTCTGTGTGTGTGTGTGTGTGTATATATATATATGTATATGTATATAGTTTTTTTCTGGTGAAAAAAATTTCCCTGGAACCTAACCCTTCCCCCCCACCCCATTTACATTCATTCTTACGGGGAAATCGTATTCGCTTAACATCATTTCGCTTAATGTCGCATTTTTCAGGAACATAACTACAACATTAAGCGAGGAGTTACTGTAGGATAATTGCTATAAATTGCATGTCTCTGTGAGCATCAAGATGTTCTCCGTGCTCCAGAGAGCTTTCTAAATATGACAGTGCAAACAAATGCAACACATTAAGGAAGGGAGCAAGTATTAATGAGAAGGAAGAAAGGATCCTCCCTCCATCCAGTCTCTCATTTTGGCTACTGATCTTTCTTCTGAACTTCCCCTTTCTCTGCTATTGTCATCAACACCAATGACCTTCTTGTCACTCAGTGCTACAATTTGGGGGTTATTTTTTGATTGCCCAGATCCTCTTGCTGCAGACATCCAGGCTTAATACAAATCCTTCTGTTCCTTCCTCCAAGGTATCCAAGATCCATCCTTTTCTTTCCATCCCTGAAACTAAATCTCACCTTCATGTCCTCATTATATCCTGCTTTGCCTGCTGTAGCATCCTGCCCTAACACCCATGTTTCTTTTAATCTTAAATCATCTTCCTTGCCTGTCATTTTGATCATCTCACTCCTCCTTTGGAATTCCCTTTCATGACTCCACATCCCCTACGTTACCACAGACAAGCTTATGGCCATCAATTCAAAGCCCTTCCTTACTTATCCTCCTTGTTCTTGCTTTGCATTGTCAACCATCCAGCTGTCAGCTTTTTGCATAAATATATCCATGTCTTCTTCCATGTGGTGGTCAACCTGCCTTTATCTGCACTTCCTGTACACTCTTGGTATTTAAGTCCCCCTTGAAGACCCACTTTTGCCATTCTGCTCACAGCATCTGTTTGACATGTATAGTTAAAAAAAAAACTGTTTACCTCTTCCTCCAACCTCTGTCTACTTGTCTGTCTGTCCATCCCTTAGATTGTGATATCTGTGGGGCAAGGACCATTCCTCCATGTCTGTCTTGAAAGCACATTGTGGGCACAATATTAAACACATAAAGTGATTATTTCTGAGACATATCTTTTTTAGGTGAGAGGAGTGTAGGGGGTTTTGCAGAAAATTAGATCAGAAATGCAGGCAGGCGATATCTTGACATACACTGACACCCAAAAAAATTGGGAAACAATGCCAGGTTACCAGACTAACATTCACAATTGAACAATGACAGTGCATAGATCCTAGCCAGTATGGTAGGGGAGAGTATGTCTCAAGCACATGTCACAAAATACGGATGGACCAGTAATTATGTTAGCTCAGCATGGAAAGTTAAGGTCCAGAGTCAGTGGTGGGGCATGAAGGGGGAAGGGACTCTTTCAAAATAGAATGAAAATTATTACGGCATAACAAAATACCAAATGTAAAAATTTGTTTGCTTGAAGCATATGGAGGAATCTATGAAATGCACTGTGAAGCTGTGAATACATTGTGAGTGCACTGCAAACCCTACATATTGTACACAAATTTAGGGAAGTGTGTTACAAAAATCTAAACTGAGACACTTTTAGAAATTTGGTGTTTAATTTCCATTTGATAAGTTGATTGTTTATTTTTTGAGCTTGATTTCTCCATAACCAAAATCTAGTGACAGTTTGGCAAGACGGCCTTACCTGGGGAAGCTGAGTGTCTTTCTCTTAACCACCAAATGCATCATTTGGTGACATTTTTTCTTACATTCTGGAAGATTGTAAGATAACTGTAATTGAGACCATATATTATTACCATTATTAATCATGTTTATTATGGTAGTGCTTAAGGACCAACCAAGAATGGAGTCCCATTGTGCTAGGCACTGTACGCACAGAGTAGCTGACAATCGCTGTCCTGAAGAGCTTACAAACTAAATAGATAAGACAGATGCAGGGTGGGAAAAGGGTAGAACACACAAGTAGAGTGAACAAAGTGAAGGCAGGAAATGTCATGTTAGTGCCACAAAAATTTGGGGTGGTTTAGTTAGAGGGGATAAGTTTAAATGAAAAGAAAAGTGAAGGGAGAGGGAATGTTGAAGGGAAGGGGGAGGTGATGGGGACAGAGTAAAAGAGAACAGGGGAAGAGGGCCATGTGTGGAGTGAAGCTAAGATGAAGAGACTAAGGGAGTGGGAGGGAGAAGGTTGGAACAAACAGCCAGTCAACATGGAGTAAAGAATGTCACGTCAAAACTGTAGCAAGTCCTCTGAATGTCAGAAGCTGCTTCTGTAGCTGGTTCTACTGTCTGGAGTCTCTGACTGATTTCTCTCTGCAATTTTCCCCTAAGACCACATAACATGGGGAGGGAAGGCTCTAGTTTCTCTGAAGTGGTCTTCCCTGCACAGTTATGGGTCTGGAGCATGCTAGAGGGAGGGATGGCTCCATCTGGCTCCCATTTTACCTACTCCTCCCCACCCAGTGCAGCAGTCCCTGCTTTGCCTGCTTCTGCAGCTGCTCCTACCAGCTGAAGTCTAGTTTAGTCTAGTCAGCTAGAGTTAGTCACAGACTTGTCATTACTAGAAAAAATTAATAAGGGGTGTCTTCTGTGCTTAGTGCGCATGTATAAGTCTCACATAACAAATGTGCTTTGAGACCTTCCAAATAAACCACATAATAACCGCAAAATTATGTAAGCATTCCAGTCCTCTGCCAGCTATTTGAAATTTGCTAGTGAATATTTTTCACTATTAAAGACACGGTTATGCTTACTGAAATGTTTAACATTTTACTCCTGTACACCCTAGTGCTAAAACTATTAAAAAGCTTGCCATAGTTTAAAGTGTCTGGCATGATGTGCATCCACATGTTTTATAACTTAGTTTAACAGAACTGTTTATGTCATTGGGGCAGTTGCAAACACAATGCTGATTAAGGACAGTTTAACACATCTGTTCTATAAACAGGTTTCTCACCACTTGTTAATCAAATAGAAGCACTAAATTAGCTTTGAGATTGCTTTAGTTAAACCATATTTGTGAAACCATATTCATAATTGTCTTTCCATCACACTATGTGAAAGGGATCTTTGAAATAACAGTCTGAGGGTAAAGGACAGGGGAAATATAGGTGATAAAATTGAGAGAAATCTCTTTTCTCACCGCTTAGTCTGCATTTCTAGCATGCTCATTACTGCATTATATAAGTGCTGATACATAACAATGATTCACAGAGAAAGTGTGACCAAAATCCTGTCTTTCCCACGTTGAAGTTTTGCTCCCCATTTTTTATATCATTTAACTAATTAAGGGAAAATAGTTGAATCAATCATTTCAAAGCACAAGGAGAGATTTTTCTTGCATGTTTGCAAAGTGTTCCCAATGCTGGTGTAGAAAACTTGGTGTTTTTGGTTTTGCTTCTTTATGATTGGTGCTATATAGTTCTGAAACTGCCTTTTCTGTTATTGTGGTGACAGTAACTATTTATCCTAAATTGTGAGTGCCAAGTTCCTTTAGCTCTGTACACAAGTATCTTTGATAAGTAATACCGCTCTCCGCCCCACCCCCAATAAAAAAATGTTAAAATGACTACCAGTTGGCTGGCCTGGTATTCTAATTGCTGCCAATGCGGAAGAGTCATTTCAGTTTCTGAGCTTTCCAGTCCATTGGGGAGTGGTAATAACACAGTGGAATCCACAGATTTTCACCTTACCCATAACCAGTTACTAGGAAATTACTTGAACTAGTTTTTACATGTCACCAGGCAGTGGATAGAATTGACATCTTTTGAAGATGTCCTCTTGGATTCTAAATTAAATTCCAAAATAAATTAACTTTGTCAGTTTGACTTTACACAAAGAAGACTATTACTATGTAGCATGGTATGTGTGGAGTTTTACTGATGAATAAGAAGAAACAGTCCCCACTCCAAGAAGCTTAAAATTTCTATTGAATGTAACTATAATAAGAAGTAATAAAACCATGAGGACGGAAAGGGAGGATATGATACTCAGAAGGAAAGTTGAAACTGCTCATTGAAAAGTATTATTTATAAGGGATTTGGATCAACTTATTTTACTTCTGTCATGTTTATTTTGGGTACATTTTAATTTTGTTTTATTTTTAGTATGCTCAGGCAGGAGAGAGGGAGCAGATAGCACCGGAGCTGAAAATAGTGACGGAAAACAAGCTGAAAGAAGTGAGTTTTGAGGTGCTGCTTGAAGGAGAGGAGGGTGCTTGGCACGTGGAAGGAATGAAGCTGTGTGGAGGGAGACAAAGGGAGTATTAAGAAGAGAGGACTGGACATAGCGAAGGGCACAAAGGTGTTGGGAGTAGAAGGAAGTTAGTGTCGACACATAGCTAGGGTTTAAAATAGGCTTCTAATACCAAGTAGTGTACAACAGAGAGAACGTTCAGAAAATGAGTTTGAATATTATGCCTGTTACTCAATATCCTATTTAGAGGACTGGGAAAGCTGTTCTAGAAATAAAAAGAAAAAACCAAGATGTCGAGAAATATTTGCTGTGAATTATCCTGAGGGGTTGGATGGCTCAGGAAGCTGGTAATTATGATCTGGAATCTTTCTTCACTAAGACTGTAATTCAGTAAAGCAGTTAAAAACTTGTGTAATGTTAAGCACGTGCTTAAGTGCATTGCTGAATCAGGACCCAAGACACCAACTTGAATCCAGTCCTGGTTAGTAGCATCTGAAAGCTGTCACCATGTAATGGCTGCTCAGTTTGAAATTAATTTGATGATTTTAATACAGTGAACAGGTAACCACCTCACAAAAAACACTTCCATAATTGTTACTAACTTGTTCCTTTGTCAGCCGTCTAAACAGAGAGGCCAGAGACCAAAAGGCCCTAGAGGCTGAAACATTCTCTGCTCCCTGGTAGGGTGGAGCTTCTAGGGGAGATAGAAGCAACTAGCCCAGCTGCTGATAAGCAGCTGTGGAGCCAGGGGAAGCAGTACCAGGAGCTTCTATAGAATTAGCTGGTGGAATGTGGTCATTGTTATATACTAATGGAAGAGGGGTTAGCAGGAGAGGAACCGATGCTTCCTGAGACAGTAGGGAGGGAAGAGGCAAATGTAGCTTCTACAGCAATAACAGTAAGTATTATGAATAATTCATGACCAAAAGGCTCTAGTCTCTTCCCCATCTGTCTCAGCCTATTCCCCTGAAAATTATAAGACCCCATCAACTTGACTTATAGTAAATTAAAAATATTTTCAGATACTACAGCAGTATTGGTATCCCCTGCCAATTTTTGTGGCTTTTCTTATTTAAAACATTTTTCTCTTTGTTGCCGTGAAAGACTCCTGGAATAAAAGGGGGAAACTGAGTGACTATACAAGAGAAACAATGAAATAATGTACTGTCAAGTGTACAAAATAAAAGTATTTTTCTTTTCTCTCTTCCAGTTACAGTAATTCTAATTGTTACTTGTAAAAATAATACATTAAAAAAATTAGAATTGTGGAGTAGATGGAGTATGAAATGATAGTGGGACCTCCCAGAAGGGTTGTCTGAGAGGTAATTGGAGAGAGGAGTGGAACAAAGAGGTGTTTTTGTTTGTTTGTTTGTTTGTTTTTAAGACCCATCACGATAGAGATGGGAGCTACAGAGAGTATAGAGGCTGTTTGGAGAGAAAACCATGAGGAATGCTAGCAGATAGGAAGTAGAGAGAAGGATGAGAAGCTACCAAAGAAAATGCTGGAGATGAGCCAGGAGAGCATAGTTAGAGAAGCCTAAATAGGAGAAAATTGAGAGGGGGACATTTTAAATCCATTTCCATAGACATTTCTCCAAAAATGAAATGCCTCTGGTTTGGGAGCTGTTACATGCAGTCTGGTGAAATAGATAGATTCTCAGAGCCTCAATGTTTGAAGTTAAATTAAGTATTTAGAACTTTATGGGCCTCTTTTTCTCATCTCTCTCCCCCCCCCACAAGATCTTCCTCTCTCAATAGCTCCTCCAACCTGCCAGTTGCCTTCAAAAGGGAGGAGGTGCCAGTGGCCTACTATGTTATCTCTGGCATCTTCAGTGGAGGATGGAAGTCTAAGTTCTCCTCTGTCTTCAGGAGGCATCTCTGTCACTCTCGCGCTTGTGCAAGCCCAGTCTTCTCCCTTTTTTTTTTTTCTTTCCTGGCAATGGAAAGAGGTTTGGGGTTGCACAAATTCTTTTGTATTCCCTGTTCCCTAAGTTTCCCTATGTTCTCTATTCCTCTGCACCCCACTCACACGCATCTGTCTCCCACTCAGCCCAAAGATGGTTAGAGGAAGGATTAGGCAGTCTTCTCCCCCCTCTATACTTTAGAACCACGCTGAGTGTACTTTCTGCCTGTCTCCTGGACTCTCTTCCCTGTTACAGTTGTGCTGCCCTGCTCAGCTCTGAAGCTCCAGTAGACAGGCGAAGCTTAGAAGAGGTCATGTCTCGGGCATCCTTCCCATATGTTCCCCTCCACAGAGACTCCAAGGTCAAAAGGCCAGCTTTTTAACTGCTCTACCAGCTGCCCAGGATTATAACTAGGACAGGGAGCACAAAGGATGGGTTTTAAATATCAGACAGTTGGCAAATATGGAGGAGAGGTATTTCAAGAGCATATGGCTTCCACTTGCACATCCAGCACCTCTGCCTCTCAGGACTTTGACACCTTTGTTTGTAGTCTGTCTTGCCAGTCTGTGGAGCTCATGGGACTTTCTCACCGGATACTGTTGGTTCCACCAGACCCTCTGCCCTTTGTGAATCATTTGAGTGATTGTCCGCATGGATTCCACTTCTGGTGCACATGTACCTGAGAGCAGATTCTTTTGGTCTATAGTGTCATTGGGGCTGCACCTGTGCTTTTGATGCGCTCACACTCCCCCCACCTGAAGGCATAAAGGGCAGAGTGGGCCCAATCATCTCTCAGTTCCTTCTTTCCACACAGGGCCATGAGATGGAACCCCTGCAGTGTCCACTTTTCTGCGCACTGTGCAACTTTCATACCCATGTGGGAGATTCAGGCCCACAGGGCTAGTCTACCTTGCATAGTGTCCCTAAAAGACTCTTAGGCTGTACCCTCCATTTTACCAGAAATTGTCTGATTTTCATTTAAATCTGGTGATTCACTTTCCAGTTTTTTCCCCAGGTCGCAGTCAAACCAAAGGAAAGCCAACCTGCACACCCTTGGTGTGTACAGTGTTCTCTCATACTGCTTACATCAAACAAGGCTCTTCAGGAGCGCTCACAGGCTGTTTGTAATATTGCAGATAGGAGCTCTTCTAGGCTGTTAGTAGCATGGTAGATAGGGTTAAATGTCAAGCCGTATTTACTCAGATTGTCTAGGCAGGTATAAAATTTTATTAAATCATACTATGAGATAGCTAGATTAGATCCATCCATATAGGCGAGATACCAGTCCATCTTCTGTGGCTTCTTTGAGAAGCATCCCAATTTCTGAAATTTGCAAGGCATCTATGTTGGGATTAGCAGAAGAAAGGACAGTTACTTGCCTTACAGTAACTGTGGTTCTTTGAGATGTCCTGTTCACATGGATTCCATGACCTGCCCCTTTGTTATGGAGTCCTTCCTATACCATCTGGATTCTGTATTGCCAGAGGAACTGAGGGATCAGGTGGGCCCACTCCACCTTTTATGCCCTTATGTGGGGAGGTGCCAGGGCATTCAGGGTGCAGGTGCAGCCCCAACGGATGCTGCTGGCCAAAAGTATCTGATCTCATGTGCATGCACACCAGAAGTGAAATCCATGTGGACAACACACCTTGAAGAACCACAGTTACTGTAAGGTAAGTAACTGTTCTTTCATTGCCCACCTCTCCTCATTCAGATCTTCTTGTGACCCACATCATATGGTTGAAAGAACCTTTCATGTCTTGGTAAGAATATGTAGTTGTTGATGCACCCACTGGGTGTAATTTAGCAGGTAGAAAATATTTATTCATAGTCCATGAATAGGAAGGTATCCAGCCAATAGCCCTTTAGATTAGTTAATAATTAACTTCCTTGTCTCTTCCCCCATCCCCACAGGTGTCTATAGGTGAGTATTGTAAGCATTGAACAGATCCCTGTATCACATTTAGAGAATTGAGTACAATGGTTGTTTATTGTGCCCCATAAAATGTGATGTTTGTTTGCTTTCTACTAGAACAAGAGGATGAAGAAGCCAGTACTGGGTCTCACTTAAAACTGATAGTAGATGCTTTCCTTCAGCAACTCCCAAACTGTGTCAACAGAGACCTCATAGACAAGGTAAAGTCATATTATTATATTATCCTCCCATAATCCCACAATAGTAAGCCTGGCATGTTAATTTGATCAAAAGTATACTTCAGGTGTTTGTTACCAGTGTAATAGCAAGAGAAACTATAAGCAACGTTATAGGCTGTATAGCAGAGGTCCCCAACGCAGTGCCCGCAGGCGCCATGGCGTGCGCCGGGGCATCCATGTGTGCCTGCCTACTGGCTGCCGGACAAGCAGCCACTGAAATGCCGCCGAGAAGTGGCAATGTCAAGAAGCGCTGCCGCCAAAATGCCGCCGAATTTCGGCGGCATTTCGGCAGCGACGCCTCTTGATGACGCTACTTCACGGCGGCATTTCGGCGGCGACACCTCTTGACGTTGCTGTTTCACGGTGGCATTTCGGCGGCTGCTTGTCCGGCGGCCACAGTCCTCAGCGGCTAGTCATCCAGCGCCCACCCCATGGAAAAGGTTGGTTACCACTGCTGGATAGGCTTCAGGGAGAGGTTTTTAATGTTTTTATGCAAGAATTTTCAGACTCTTCTGCCTTTTTTCCAGGCAACTGACTTGGCTATTTCTTTTGTATTTTATGTAGCCATATCAGATCATAAGGTCCTGTGTAGGCCAAGTCAACTACCTCTGCTGCTTGGTTTGAAAGACCTTCACGCTTTGGAGTCTAGCAGGTGTAGAGTCTCTTCCTGATCTTGAGAGAGTACTTCCTCCTCTCTTCCCTCACACAGGCAGCAGTTGGGTAATGGCTTGCCTACCTAAAGAGTTAGAATCCAGAATCAGACCTTACTCTGGGTAAGGGGATCGTGATACTTAGGGCCTGTCTACACACAAATGTTAATTCAAATTAAGGTAGAATGTGAGTTTCAAGTGCAACAGCTAGTCCTGATTAATTTCATGTGTGGATGCTCTTATTCAGGAATAAGAGTGCTTTATCCCAAAATGGCTTAATCCATGTAGCAAGTGGATTAAATTAATTCAGAATAAAGCATTCTTATTCTGGAATCATATCATCCACATATGGAGTTAATCAGTAATAGCTATTGTACCTGCACAATTGCCATATGTGGCTGTTGGTCCTACAGAAAAGGCAAACTCCCCAGCCTCTGTCCATAGCTAGTGAACTTTGCAACTGTTTCCCTGACAGTTGACTGATTCTTTCTCTCCCTCCCCATCAGTCCAAAGTTTCCATTTTCCATCTAGTAGTCCAAAGGTTCAATCTATACTTTAGTATAGATTTTAACATTCATGTCTTCTGAATGTGTAAATTCTAGCTAGAAAATGAAGATTATATTATTATTTTTGAAGCAATTGCATGTAGCAAAAGCTTGATTTAAGTAACAGACACTTTTAATACGTAGGTTTTACTGCTTTATGTGTAGAAATTCCGGTTTAAAGGTGAAACATTGACTTTTCTCTTATAGGCAGCAATGGATTTTTGCATGAGTATGAACACAAAAGCCAATAGAAGAAAGTTAGTACGAGCTCTCTTCATAGTTCCTAGACAAAGGTAGGAAAAGGAAAAAAAATGTAGAGTAACACTTTATTTAACTTTGCTTTAGTGATTTAAACAGACAAGAATGTACAGTGCAACTACGAAGTCACACGTGTCTACTATGTTTACCATTGATGCACACTTCTCTGGTGGTATTTGCTTATTGATTAAGGATAAACTTAAAATCAGCAAGCAAACTAAGATTGTGGGTACTGGAAAAATTTTCAGTATGGATACTATTGCAACTTACCTTTTCTGGTGATAATTACGGTTATAATAAACATTTTGGTGGCTCATGTTTTGTTCAAACAGTGACATCAAAAATAAAGCTTTTCCTGGAAAAAGAAGTTCAAGTGTCACTCAGAACTTCAATACTAGTAGCTGAAAGTCCATCCTGTCGCACAGGTATGGCATTTGGGCCAAGTAATCCATTATCTATGCAATCTCCCTCATACAGCCAATGAAATTGTTGCATGCAGTTCAGCTGTAGAGTATGGGTGGTGATTGGTTGAGATACCTTTCATAGTGATATCAGAGGTAACTCAACCTCTGTGGTCTAGGACTCTTGGCATATATAAGGTATAGCTGCCTTACTGTATACCACACGTATATAATTTATAGAGTCAGAATGGCAAGAACTTAAAAACTGGACAGTAACAGACTGCAAATCCCAGTGATGATTGAACCTGGTGATATTCTGATAAAAAGGAGTTCTCAGCCATGCTTCCAGCTGTTTCCATTGCTTCACACTGATTCAAAAGACATTCATTCTAGGCTTCAGAGTGATATAGAATGATAATCCTCGAATCTTATTATATGGATTGTCCTGGGAAGCGTTGCAGTAAGATACAGTGGTGATGTATAGTAATTAGTTTCTATGTGAGATCTTGCTATATGTTATGAATAATCTCAAGATAATAGCTTTATCTCATTGATCTGTCATGGGAGTTTTGTTGTACTGAAACCCTTTCTGCCCTCTTTCTGCCTCTCCTTATGGTCAGCCAGCTTTTCCCATCCCTTTACTGACTACATCTGTTATCTGAGTGGCACTTTGATGGGAATTCTATTAATTAAGAGCTCCAACATTTTCTCCTTGACCGCCTGTTTTAAGAGGTCAGAGACTTTAACTGCAAACAGCCTAAGACTCAAATGGCATGTTTTAAAAAAAAATCATTTTTTAAGAATATATATATATATATAAAATTATATTAAACCAAACTAGTTGATCTGTGTAATGTATCTAGCCTTACTCTCCGCCAAAGCTCATCTAGATAGGTGCACCTTATGTGCTTGACATGAAGAAAAAATCTTACCTTTCTAGAGTGCATTGCCAACATCTCATCTCATCTTTTGGCAGGCAGCTGTTAATGTTGCAGCCTTTGATTTTCAAATGTCATGTGTCATCTCTCTCTACCTTCCTGAAGTCCCTCCCTTGTAATTTTCATGTTCCTTTGATCTGCCTCTCCTCATTTGACCTGACCCATAAAGGTAGTACTTTGTGGAAGAGAACAGTCTCTTAAAGAATGTCTTGTTTATGGTCCTAGTCCATTCAGGATTGTATTAATTGCTATGAATAAACAAGCTTTGGTTCTTGGTTCTCCTGTACCATTTTTTCCATTTAAACAGCTGTATACAGTAAACGCTGTGTTATCCAGCACTTTAACAACTGGAGAGCTCTATAAACCGGCATTTTGGATCTTCATTGAAAATCCGGTTTATAGTCCAGTTGGCACGGGGCTGGCAGGCTCCCTACCTGGCTCTGGAAGTGGCGGCATGTCCCTGCTGCTCCTAGGCAGAGGAATGGCCACAAGGGGTTTGGAGTGCAGGAGGGGGTGCAGGGCGGGGGCGCGTGAGGGGGTTTGGGGCGTGGCCTTTGAGAGGGAGTTTGGGTGCGGGAGGGGGCTTGGAGCAGGCGGTTGGGGTATGGGGGAGGGTGTGCCAGATCCAGGTGGTGCTCACCTCGGATGGCTCTGCGTGCTGCTTCCACTCCGCCCCGAGCCCTGGCTCCGCAGCTCCTATTGGCCAGGAACCGCAGCCAGTGGAAGCTGTGGGGGCAGCACCTGTGGGTGGAGGCAGCGTGCAGAGCTGCCTAGCCACACCTCCACCTAGGAGCAGCAGGGACATGTCATCGCTTGCAGGGAGCTGCCTGAGGTGACCACTGCCCAGATCCGGCACCCCTTCCTGCACTCCAACCCCCTGCTCTGAGCCCCCTCCCACACCCAAACTCCCTCCCAGAGTCTGCGCCCCGTACCCCCTCCCATGCCCCAGCCCTGAGCCCCCTCCCACACCCAAACTCCCTCCCTCTTAGTTAAATGGAATTTTTGACTTACCAGCACCCCCATTCCCCCAACATGCCGGATAACAAAGCTTTTACTGTACATGGTGAAATAGCTATCTTCCAGCCCATCTTTGCATCCTATTAGTGTGTACTATTCGAAGGACCTTCTATTCTTGTGTTCTTGTGTAATGACCATGCTTTTGCATACTGATTATCCTGGTGTTAACCTGAATGTCTGCTTTGCATCTGAGATTAGAAGGATGTGCTCATATAATTCTTTAGTGGCGGAGCTGTCAAAAGATGACAGTTGTTAGAGCTCATTGCCCTATTTGTGTTAGTGGGATGTGTCCTCACCAGCAATCAGCTGACCGGTTGTCCTTACAAGTTATCTGGGTAACTTAAATAGATTATCAGAAAGGCAACAAATTGATTGAACATGTTTGCATGTGGATGCAAGGTGCATTTCAGTTGATTGACAGACATGTAACCTGCTGTTCTCTCTAGTGTAGACCAAGCCTAAAAAGCCTGTCCCTTTTTATAACACTGCATTATACTGTGCTTAAATCAGTTTTCCTCTTTACCTTTACTGTAATACCTGCCAAATTATACTGAATTTACAAGATGTAATATTTAATAAATTATCATTATGCATAACAAAATAAGTCCTCTTTACATGGATTTTAGGTCATTCTTATCCAGTACTCTTTAGTGGCTCATTGAAAAAGAACAAAATAAACAGCTTTTAACAGCTAGAGCTAATAATTAATTTGAGCAGTCTAATCTCTACAGCATGTTGGAGGGATGCAAGCATGGGAAATGGAACAAGTGTTACTGTACGTTTCTAGAACCTCACTTGAAAAATGGAAATGGTATAATACTTTTATCACTGCAGGAAAACTTGTGCTGATTACAATGGGGCTGAAGTCCAAATGCCTTACTGGTTTTATTAGTTTAATGTGAATCCAAGTTTTGAACAAATGCTCTTCTTTAATGATCCCTTAGCACGTTTCAAGATTATCAAAGGCTGATTCATAAACAGTTCTCTTTCTGAGCATCTTTCATTTATTCTGAAGAGTGCGTTCTTTGTTCTAACATAGAACAAACACAATTACTGAAATAATTCCTAGAAGAATTTGAAATGTGAATCTGACAGATCAGCGTTAATCTGCCAATTACTAATATTCGATAACAAGTGCAATCAGTGTTGAGTGAGAACTAATAGTTAGTTTTGTTGGCTAAGATCTTGTACAGCTCCCCCTTTGCCCCTTATGACTCCCTTAGTATCCACTCTCCCACATGAATCATAGAATATTAGGGTTGGAAGAGACCTCAGGAGGTCTAGTCCAACCCCCTGCTCAAAGCAGGACCAACACCAACTAAATCATCCCAGCCAGGGCTTTGTCAAGCCGGGCCTTAAAAGTCTCTAAGGATGGAGATTCCACCACCTCCCTAGGTAACCCATTCCAGTGCTTCTTCACCCTCCTAGTGAAATAGCGTTTCCTAATATCCAACCGAGACCTCCCCCACTGCAACTTGAGACCATTGCTGCTTGTTCTGTCATCTGCCACTACTGAGAACAGCCTAGCTCCATCCTCTTTGGCACCCCCCTGCAGGTAGTTGAAGGCTGCTATCAAATCCCCCCTCACGCTTCTCTTCTGCCGACTAAATAATCCCAGTTCCCTCAGCCTCTCCTCATAAGTCCTGTACCCCAGCCCCCTAATCATTTTCGTTGCCCTCCGCTGGATTCTCTCCAATTTGTCCACATCCCTTCTGTAGTGGGGGAACCAAAACTGGACGCAATACTCCAGGTGTGGCCTCACCAGTGCCGAATAGAGGGGAATAATCACTTCCCTCGATCTGCTGGCAATGCTCCTACTAATACAGCCCAATATGCTGTTCGCCTTCTTGGCAACGAGGGTGCACTGCTGACTCATATCCAGCTTCTCATCCACTGTAATCCCCAGGTCCTTTTCTGCAGAACTGCTGCTTAGCCAGTCGGTCCCCAGCCTGTAGCGGTGCATGGAATTCTTCCTTCCTATGTGCAGGACTCTGCACTTGTCGTTGTTGAACCTCATCAGATTTCTTTTGGCCCACTCCTCCAATTTGTCTAGGTCTCTCTGGACCCTATCCCTACCTTCCAACTTATCTACCTCTCCCCCCAGCTTAGTGTCATCTGCGAACTTGCTGAGGGTGCAATTAATCCCATCATCCAGATCATTGATAAAGATGTTGAACAAAACTGGCCCCAGGACTGACCCCTGGGGCACTCCACTTGATACCGGCTGCCAACTAGACATCGAGCCGTTGATCACTACCCGTTGAGCCTGACAATGTAGCCAGATTTCTATCCACCTTATAGTCCATTCATCCAATCCATACTTCTTTAACTTGCTGGCAAGAATATTGTGGGAGACTGTATCAAAAGCTTTGCTAAAGTCACGATATATCACATCCACCGCTTTCCCCATATCCACAGAGCCAGTTACCTCATCATAGAAAGCAATCAGGTTAGTCAGGCATGATTTGCCCTTGGTGAATCCATGTTGACTGTTCCTACCCCTTCCTCTCCTCCAAGTGCTTCAAAATGCCCCTCCCATGTTTTCTCCTGGAAATGTCCCTCTCCTGCTCTGTGGGTCCTCAACTGGACAGTGATCCAGTTGTAGATTTCTGGCTTAGGCTGCATTCTGTGCACTGTCCCCTGTTCCCTTACCTTTTTCCAGTGATGCCTAACTCTGGTTGTGCTACTCAGCTGGAGAACCACTGATGGTATGTTGGTTGGTCTGCTTGCTCTGAACCACAGGTGTCTAGTCACAGTAAAAGTATCTGCCATGGAGCTACAGATGGAACACTGGCTGGGGCTGCAGTAGGAAGAGTAGAGCTGGTAGATATGCTGTTTGCAGCCCTTTGGGTACCAGCTCCTCAAGAAACTCACTTTTTTCTTTTGTTTTTAAACCAGACTTTTAATATTTTTGTAAGAATTCTAAATGCTGTATTATGTACAGCATATAGTGCCAAGAATATATAATTATACAATAAAATATTAACGTGCTTTACAAAAGTAGATAGCACATTCCCTACCCTAAAAACTTACAAATTGTTCATTAACAGACTCTTCTCTGAGGGATACCATGTTACCCAGTATGCTAGTTGCCTTTTTGTACTGCTGCTACAAACTATACTTACCATTTCCAGGAGTTTCCAACATCCCTCCATAATGTCAGTGGAGAAACAAAATGTCAGAAGGCATTATGTGTCTGTCCTTGATTTAAAAGGTCAGAAGAACAGCATCCTTCTAGAAAGTAGAATAAACAGTATATTTCAAATATATTTAGTCTTCATGGATAATTGTACTCATTTCAAGTCATATAGTCTGAATTATTACATTGATATCCAAAACAGTAAGGTTAGACAAAGGTTGTTCTTTTATTTTAAAAGTGGTTTTTGTTTTGTTTTTGTTTTCTGTTCAAATAGGTATCAACTGTTAAACAACCACTTCCCCCATGAACTCTTTGCTACTGCATGCAAAACACTGCATTTGTGCACTTACCGATTAATGTGAACAGTATCCCACACCCATCATCAACTTTTTACATAAATTATTATTCAGTATTGCTCTTTGTAGGCTTTCTGACTCTCTCGTTAGGATAGAGTGTTTGGGCACAAAAATAAAAAGGCAGTTTGTTTTTCAACTGAATGAAAATTGGTGTCAGAATAGCACTGCATTGCGCTGTGTGTTGCTTATGATTGGGGCACATTTAAATTCTTTAGCTTAAGTTTGAACTTCTGACCCCAACAGTAGAGAATGTGTTAGTTAACCAAGATTTTGCTTGCTAGCATTCAAGTAGCTTTCATACTTGTAATTAAAAAGTACCCATTTAAAACTAAATATCAATAGATTAATCCAGGGTAATTTTATTTTTACAAAGCAGCTATACAGTAGTTAAAACACTATTACCCTTGATTTCAAGACAATTATGGATAATTTATTGTTGGCTAACTGGATTTTTACATCTGTCCAGTAAAACAGTTAATTTTGGTTTATTTGCATATTGCAATCCTATTGGTATTCTCCAACTTGCATGGCCTTCTAGGTTTTAAATTCTGGTAGACTTTGAATTCTAGAACAAGAGATAATGAAAGTTTCTGTTATGGGTTCTGAGTTCTCCCATTGTCTAATATTTCTTAATGTGTTAGGGTTAAAATGACATCCTGGATTGTGAAAACTATTGCCCATATGATATTGAAATGTTGAGCATTAGTTATTTTTAAGTCAAGAAATATTAGTTTTCTACTCTAAGGTGAAAGCTCTGCATGTTTTATTTAAATTTAAACAAACTTCTAAAAAAAAGTATATTTACTTTCTTTCAACTCCTTGGCTTGTCATTATCAGTAACAAGGTCAATTTTGTTGAACTGAATGTTAGCATATCCCTGTTCCTGAGGACTTTACATTTCAGAATAAATCCCTCTGAGGGCTCTGCTTAGGTTATTGAGCCTTTTTTGCTAAGGCAAGAAAACCCTTTGTTGAGAAGCATGAAAAGTCAGTGGCATAATTTGTTGTGATCATTCCCACTGTCTTGATTGATGGCAGTAAGAGAGGAGTTGACGTCACCAGTCAATATTTTTGTGACTGTTGATCAGTGTATGGGTAAGAGCACTGAACTATTGAGATCCCATGAATATATTTTAGTTAATTGAATTATGATTTGAAGTATGAGGTGGGCATTTTGTATCTTGTGTTACCTAAATTTACACATCCTTAAGCTGCCCCTCTGGCAAAATCCTGTTTTCCAAGTACCCAAGATCTTTGGTTTTTTACATTGCAATTTTGAAGACACCTGATTTGCAGAAGCCACATGCATAGCTTTAATTGAGCTAGGTCTTTACAGTGTAAGATCAGTATTTTAAACCCCCCCAGGGGACTAAGATATCCCAGAAATATCTCTCAAAAAGTACAAATACAGGCCAGCCTAATGTTCTAATGGCAGTGTAACACAGGGATCCAAAATCAGAATATGATTCAGTCTGGAGTACCTGCACCAAGAAGGTGGAGAGATGAAACAACACTGTGTGTCTGACTAGTGATTTTGTTTGACCTTGCTCAAAGCGCTGGGGATAGACTTCACAGAATGCTTCGTCCATGAAGCCAGATCTTAGTGAGTGAAAGAGGAAATAGAGGACCCAGTTCAATATGCATCCCGCTCCTCAAAAAAGGGAAGATATTATGTGAGACGGGGAAAATGATCAAATGAAAACAATTTGAATTAGAGCATGAATTTACAAAATATAGGTACCAGTAGATGGTGCTATTGCACACTGTAAACTTGTATTTGTGTGTGTGAGAAATAGAATAGACAAGATCTCTTGCTGGTTGCCAGTTTCACAGTAATTGACTTCGGGCTTTTCTTTACTATATTTCACCTATTTGGAAATACACACTCTTAGTATTTTCCCCTATAAAGAAACCTTTTGTGTTCTCCGATGGAACAGCAGCAATGTGCTCTAAGGCAGGGGTTCCTTAAGGGGCCGCGGGCAGGTTTCAGGGGGACCGCCAAGCATGGCCAACATTGACTTTCTGCACTGGGCCCTAGAGAGTCTAAAGCCCTGCAGCAAGGGACTGCAGCCCAGGACTCTGAGCCCCACCACCCAGGGCTGAAGCCGAAGCCTGAGCAACTTAGTTTTGCGGGGCCCCTGTGGTGTGGGGCCCAGAGCAACTGACCTGATTGCCACCCCTTAATGCTACCCCTGGCTTTTATATGCAGAAAAACAGCTGTTGTGGCACAGCTGGGCCATGGAGTTTTTATTGCATGGGGAGGTGGGGGGGGACTCAGAAAGAAAAAGGTTGGGCCCCCTGCTCTAAGGCTTAATTTTCCTCAAGTATGTTGGGTTTAAGGAGATAAAATTAATTAATAGCTCTTAACATTCAAGTACTTTAGATCTAAACAAAACTTCATGTTTTTCCTTTTAAGAAAGAGGAATTGAGCAGGAAAAACAATAACCTCAAATTAAACAGAAACCAGCAAAAGCATTTGTTTGTTTATTTATTTATTTTTGAGTATTTCAGACTTCTCATGGAGTTAATGGATAATGTTGATAATATGGTATTAATTAGCTGTGCCTAGTATCCTTGACTACCTGTCCCAGTAAGCTTTTAAAATGTAAATAGTAGTTAGGTTATTGGTTAACAAGAGGGAGAATAAAAGCCATTAAGCACTTAAGTGAAGTGTTTGTAATGTTTCACTGGGGTTTCTATGCATCATTTAGAGTCAGCTTGGCTTTCTGAGGTGTAGAGTGCTGTGTAACTTACTGCGCAGTTGAGCTGAAAATTTAAATGGACAAGCTCCTGTCTCCTCTATGTGGATCTTAAAGATTTCATAACTCTTAAAGATTTTCCTGGGAGACATTGTGCATTGTTTCTCCTCCGCCTCTTGTTGTGCAATGTGTGCTATCTACACTTGTTTTCTGTCTGGCTGCTGCCCTCTAATCCAGAAATAGGTGAACTTTAGTGGTAACATGATTCCTGTAGGTGTTTAATTTGTAAAGTACTTCTTTTGGGGGAGAGATGCTACATAAATGTAAATTAGTTTTAAATTACATAATTACCTTATTTTTTAAGGCCTCAGTACTTCAGTTTTCTGAGCACTCTGGCCACAATTTAGTAAAACATACAAGCATGTGCTTAAATGTTTTGCAGGATCAGGGCCAAAGTGATCAGCACCTTGCAGATTGAGCCTTCCATGTGTTTTGATTTTAAAAACACTTAAACTACTTAACATCTTAAAATAACACATTTTAAAACTTAATCTAATAACAGTGTTTCTCTTCAGTTTTAGTAGTATAGGAGAACCAGCCTTCTTAAAGTGTAGACCTGAAAAACTATCAGTTTTCTGTTCACAACTGCTCACCTCTCTTGTCTGTAAATGATTTTAAGGCACCTTCTCTTCTTTACTGCTACTCTGTAGCACTGGACTTGTTCTAGAGTTTCAGCTCCTAATATATCTTAAAATTGTTTGGCATAAGGGGAAGATTTTTTTTGTTTTTTGAAGTTGCTCTTCATAGTTTTGTGATTCCCAGGTTCTCTGGTTTCCAAAGCTTACCTTTACAAGTGGGACTGTATGACTGAATAGATCATCCATTTTTTCAAAAGGGTTTACAGGAACTTGTTAAACTTTTAGAAACAGATCAAGTTCTGAGCTTAGTGTTTGAAAGTGAAAGGAACAAGGAGAAAAGAAAGATCAATCTAAATATAAACAGTACACTAAAACAACTAAAAAGTGAAAAGATGGGGAGAAAATAGTGACAGCAACACATGAGAATGGTAATGAGGGGATGTAGTCAAGGAAAACTTAAAGGGAAATAAGTTAGAGTTTTTAACAATTTGTAAAATAAATGCTTATATACTGAGACTGAAAAAGGTGAATTTCTGCTACATTATTTTAGCTTGTTTTTTTCCACAGCTGGTTACAGTATATGCATGATGGCCTTCTCTGGAGCTTTCTTTTAATTAGTACCACTGTTACAGCTGTTCGGATGTTAGTTTGCTTAACAGTATAGGATTTTTTGTCTCACTGGTATGTTTGCCTCTTAATGCATATTTCTGGTTATCTATGGGAGTTGTCTGCACTCCTGCAGGAAATGCTATCATTTAGAATACTGACAGGCTTCTTAATTTCCTTCTGAATTTCTTTTGCATATAGAAATTCACAAAGGATAGAAGTACATATTACTATAGAAGCTCAGCTCAGCGTTCCATAGTTAAGGTTGAATTGAGTTTTGCACTTAAAGCAGGAATATCAAAAGGAAATCAAATATTGTAATAGGAAGTAGCAATATAACTAGTAAAAGTATAAGCCAATACACTGTATATGTAACTATACATATATGCCCATAGTCATGCATTTTCCGTTCTACACACAAATTGGTAGTTGTATGTATATCTGTGGGCATAAATACATTTTTATATAACTTGAATTAGATCTGTGCTTTGTCCTCTCATCTTATACATGTGTGTAACTTTTGTTTACAGGTTGGATTTGCTACCATTTTATGCAAGGCTGGTTGCCACATTGCATCCCTGTATGTCTGATGTAGCAGAGGATCTTTGTTCCATGCTGAAAGGGGATTTCAGATTTCATGTATGTTTGGTTTGTTTTACTGCATACAGATTAAGAAATCTGATATACCATCTTTTGAAAAAAAAAAAAATGCTTGTTATAAGTTTTATATTATTTTCACTAAAGCAGATGCTGACTCAAACATAACAGAATAGTCAGGTAGCTCAGAAGTCTTATTTTCTAATCGTATTGCTTTGTTATAGTATGTTGGATTCATTTGTACATTGAATAACCTTTTTGTCAGACTGCATGTCATTTATTTATACACATTCATACAATGCCTTCTTCAAGCTCCAATGTTAAACCACAATTAAACTTAGTTCAGATGGTAGCATGACTTAGAAATTACATAAAAGCTAGGGCAGAAGCTGCAAAAACTAGAAATAATGTTATAGAATAGAATTTATAATTCACAGTTAAAATTGACATTGATCTGTATTAATAGCAGTTTGTTTGCTTACAAAAAGATGTCTGCTATATATTGTGCTTTATCAGTCCTACTACATCCATTTTGGAAAAAGTCAAGAAAGATAAATATTGGAATGTAAGAAGGTTAGAAATCTGAGAACGTAGTTCTTTACAAAGTTATTTCTCAGTCTTGTTTCTTGCACTATATTTAAATTTGATTATAAAATTATGATGGACAACTGCTATTTTTTCAATGTTTCCCCCTGAACTTTATTATGGATCACTCAAAATCTGTTTTCTCTAGTGGCATAAGTTAACAGAACAAATACATGGATTATTTAAATGTATAGTAGTTTTTTAAAATTAACTTATATTAATTATTGTTTATGCTAAAGCCAAAGCACCGGTTTGAGTGTAGGGGGAATTCTATTATTTGCATTTTATTAAATAATATTTTGATTAGTGTCCATCAGTACATTTTAAAAATGTATTTTAATGAAACGGTCATCACTTTGGTTAAGACAGTCCTGTTAACTCTACCAGTTTGGTTTGAAGACTTCTGATTGTGGCTGCTCCCTTCAGAACACTAACTATAGACTCCACCTATAGCATGCTACAGTAATATTGGGCAGGGGGATGTAGAGTGTCACACTAGCCATGTTTCTAAGGTTATCAGTATTTTGGGGGACCATGTTCTAGGTAGGAAGGAAGTTCAGAGATGGAGACATTGAAGAGCCAGAGCAGAGATGATTGGGGGGGAGGGAGGGAGGAGGTTTGTAGTGTTAGCCAAATCAGGGGAATGGGGGAAGTTTGAGTGGAGTAGCCAAATTAGAGGGGGAAGGTGGGGAGCCAGAGATAGGTGAAGACATAGCTGGGGGGAATCAGACTGGAAATTTCCAACTTTCTGAACTTTCAGCCTTTAACAAGTATGCTAAATGAAAGGAAATATATTAGAAATACCTAAAAGGTACATATTTCTGAGACCCTAAAATTAAATGCATATATATTTCCCTCTTTATTTAGGTGAGAAAAAAGGACCAGATCAATATTGAAACAAAAAATAAAACTGTGAGATTTATTGGAGAGCTTGCCAAGTTTAAGATGTTCTCCAAAAATGACACCCTGCATTGTTTAAAGGTTAGTGTTGGTGAGACATGTAGTTAGAAAAGTACAGTACTTGTTTGTCATGCATAAGATCATCTTCCCACTCCCATCCTCCATTATTGTTATGTTGCATAAAGTATTGGAACCTTGATTTTCTTGTTACTTTTGGTTTAAAAAAAAAAGTTTTTGTTTTACAGTCACGTTTTAGAAACATCCCTGGAGTGTTTTAATCTCCCATAGTAAAAAATCTATTACAATATACTTCCCTATTGGGATATGAGAAAATGACTTGCTGCTAATTGTTTTTCTCAGAAGGTAGTTTTAAGCAATCCCTAATCATCCATCCAAACTTCCTTGCAGAGCTGGAAATTAGCTTTTTGTTATTACTTTGTTTCTTATTACTTCTCCAATAAAAAGGAAACTTTTCAGTGACTATTAAAGAGAGGCTGATATGCCATCTCAGTAGGCAGGCATGTGCCATTTATTGAGGAAGAAGTAAATAATCTCAGAACATTGAGCTCCAGCTATTTAGTCCCAGATGCATATGTGGTATTAAGGTTAAGTCTGACTGTTTATCTTCTCTTCACAATTGATTTTAACTCAGATTTTTAAAATAAAATAAGATGTTGATAATAGGACATTGTAGATAAATATGTTTTCAAGTAGCTTCCGGTGGTGGTAATTTTTAGATCTAGTTAGTTATTAAAACTGAATTTTAAAAATTAGATAAACTAATAGTTTATGCAGTTTCTCTAGTAGCTGGTGAGTATCTGGATAGTACTATAAAATGTGAAGTCCTATTCTTGTACCTGTTGCTCAGCTTGAACAATAAAACTAGATTAGTTAATTTCACTTTTGGGTAATCGTGCTTGTACAATATTAAGTGTTGGTTTTCTAATCTAGCAGAGCAAATTTTAAAGCAGGTATGAATTATTTTTAAAAAGTGTGCATTATCATTTTTTTAAAAGTTATGAGTTTTCTATAGTAGGTTTTGTAAACATCGTATTTTTTAAATGTACAAATCCTATATTTGGAACCTAAACCACCACTTTACACAATACTACTTTCTTATTAAAAGGAAGTTTCATAATGAAATGGCATGAGAACCTTGCCAGTATCTTAGCACTCAAATTGAGATGAAATAGCATTTCAGTTTTTGAAAATAGTTTTTTTAATAACTGTCTAGTTAATAAAATCATATTTATTAGTGTTCTTATGAGTGGAAAAAGAGGTTCAAAATGTGGTGACTGTGTGTATATTTACACAGATGCTTCTGTCAGACTTTTCTCATCACCATATTGAAATGGCATGTACTCTGCTGGAAACGTGTGGAAGATTCCTATTTAGATCACCAGAGTCTCACTTAAGAACAAGCGTTCTTTTGGTAAGATAAACTATAGCCATTTTGTTGTAGAAAATCATGTACTGAATTCAACTGTCATTGTCTTTTCTTTGTTTTGCAGTTTTGTCATACAACCTGGCAATAATGGGCATAACGACCGTAACTTCAACTAATGCAAACGTGCATTAGATTTTATCTCCTACTATAATAACAGAGTTTATAAATAGTGTTCTTCATATAAAACACCACAAAAATCTTTAGAATTAATTTATTGTGATCTAAAGCAAAAAGGAAAGTTTTCCCATGTGAAATTGCTTCCACAAGCTCCTACTTTTAGAACTGAGTGCTGAGCTGTTCAGACCTTGGACTCTTAGAAGCAGTTAGAATCTCACCAAAGTCACTTGACTGAAGATCTCTAGGATGCAGAGATTGTAGCTATAAAGTGAGAAATGCAGGCTCCATTTCCATTCTGGGTTTTTTCCTGTGTGTCTGCTGTAGTTCTTTGAGCTGTTGAAACAGATGTTTTCTTGGATAATTTTGGTTTTTTGTTTCAGAGTAATAGCCGTGTTAGTCTGTATCCACAAAAAGGATAGGAGTACTTGTGGCACCTTAGAGACTAACAAATGTAGCCCACGAAAGCTTATGCTACAATAAATGTGTTAGTCTCTAAGGTGCCACAAGTACTCCTATTCTTTTTTTGTTTTTTTGTATAGCTTAAAATTTAATTGCTGTTTAGAGCCTTTATTTTCAAACTGCTAGGGCCCTACAAATTTCTATGCATCAGAGCGGAGACTAACTTTTAGAAGTAGGGTTTAAGTACTATCAAGAAATCTTTACAGCCCAGCACATTCTGTTTTTAGGACAGGACTTTTCTTTCAGAGACACTGGAATGTGTTTGTAGCTTATTCTTGAAGCCATAGTGGAGATAGACAAGTTTCTCAAACTTTAACACTGTTACCTCAGTCTGACTCCTTTGCCACACAACAGTTCCACTTTAGTGTCTGTATCTTTTATGATGATGTGCTGACACAAACACTTAGCACTGCCCAGTGTTACAGTGTAGGCCTCAATGCCTTTTGACCTATACAACCTGTTCAGTGCTGGCTGTGTTTCCATATTTCACCTGCAAGGATGGTGGCTTTCTGAATATCATGTTTATTGGAGAACTCCAGTTACTTATAAATATCCTTGTGATTTACAGGAAAGACTTCGAGAAAATTTAGTTTATTGGAAGAAAAAGGGATTGCGTTTTAGTTAGAAGTGACAATATAGAGTCCTGGGGAGAAGACAGAGGATGAGACTGGAGGAATTAGAGTGAGTGGCCTGGGGAGCCAGTAGCTAGGAGTTGAGAAGTAGTTTGGAATAAGTTAGTTCAGAGTTCATTAACAAGGAGAGCAACTTGTTAATTGGAGCGGAAGAAGGTTGTGGAAGTGATGGTCTCATTCAATAGAGTAACAAAATCTGAACTCTTAAATTTAAGAGAAAAGAATTAATGAAGATTGTGACAGAGGGAATTGCAGTTGTTGAGGTGGATATACTTAAAGCATGAAAAGAGATGTCACCAGAGGCAGTGTTGATGTGAGGACAAACGCTGGCAATGACCTAGAAATGGAGATAGATTGACTTTTTTCTTCCATGTTTCTGGTCTATAATTTTGAGTTCTAAGATGATGCCAAGATTTCAGGTCTGAAGAACAATTTTAAGGTCTGGTTAAAGAGACCAAATAACTAAGTTGAACATGATATAAAGAAAGATTCAATGACAAAAATAATCAGTAGGAGGAAATAAGATTGAAGGCAGGAGCTGGGCAAGCAGATAGAGGGCAAATAGAGCGAGTTGCAAGTTTGCCTTTGTTTATATAGGAGGTTAGACTAAATGTTATAATGATCCCTTCTAGCCTTCAGATCTGTGCATCTGAGTTATGGGAGAAGTAGATGTATTTCAGTTTAGGTAATTTTAATACAAGTGAAAGGTTTAAATCAATGGGTAACATAACTGCGTGTTTTCAGACTGTAACTTTTATCTACTATTATAAACTACAACAGATTTGTTTGTTCAGCATTAACTTATCAAAAAGACTGTTAAATTGTCCAGTGAATAGGCTAACAAAACATTTTACTATCTCTAAAGACGTTTAGTACTCTTATGAAAAGCAGCCTTCTCTAAAGGCACTGTCTATTCAGGGTTTTCAGTCCAGGGTTTTAGCTCCTTAGTGCAAGGGGATAGTTCTCGATTTCTCCTGCACCTCTTATCCCATCTACTATTTTGCAGAGGAAGGCAGGGCCTTCTCCTTTTCCTGGCTCTCCATCCTCCCCACTCCGTCACCAGAGATTAGGGTCGCTGGTGACTTTCCCCATTGAGTGCCCAATAATGAGAACTGGAGTCAAAGTGCTGCTGCCTCTTGAGCCTTTCATGCAGTTGCAGCTTTGAATTTGATGCCCCTTGTTGTAGGAGTGCAGAAGTGAAAGGAAGGGGGTGTGAGTGAGAGAGAGTGTGATGTTTTGGGTATCACCCAAACAGATAAGGAGTTCTGTCACTGCCTTCCCCATAACCTTGGGTCCCTTTATGCTCTGCAGATTTGTTTCAGATCCCTGACATCAGTAGCCTGCCCACAAGCACAAGGTCTCACCCTGGCTTCCACCAGCTTAGTTTCCTTGTAGGGTGACATCAACAGTCCTTCCAGGCTTGAGTCTCCTCATGTCCATCCTCCGAATTCTTAACTATCAGACACTCTGACTTTTCCCTTCTGGTTCATAACTCCTGAAGGTGTGCAATCAGCCTTCCAGTACCAGCTCACTTTCGCACCCACACTGCACACAGTTAACACACCACAGACCTGCGTGGTAAAAATAAACAAAAAGTTGATTTAATAGAAAACACATAGATTCAAAGATGAAATAGTAAGGGAAGTTATCATATACAAGTTACACAGAAAATAAACATAAAGAAGTAACTTCAGATTTACACATCTATATTAGATAAAATCCCTTTTCTAATACAAGTTACCTATTGCCTTTGAACAGTTCTTCCCAGCGTACCCTCTAGACATAGTTGGGATCCATCCTTCACAGAGAGCCTCCTGCTTTCAAGACTGTCCCTCAGGTTCTGGATGCCAAATCTCAGACACAAGCTTGCTTTTAAAACGCTTTTTCCTCTCTTTTTTTTTTTTTTCTCTTAGTCCATGGTGACTCATGTGTATTTAGTGTGTGGAAATCCTCTGTTAATTTGAGAGCTGGGATGTCTTTCCATTAATTTTCATGGTCCACCATTGCCTCTTCCTGGCTGGACCAGGATCATTACTTGGAACTGGTTTTGTGTAAACACCTGGAAGTGCCTCTCCTTGCTGTGAGGTATAGTTGAAATTGTAGTACAGATTACGAACACAGTTTTCTGTATGCATAAATACATAGATTCATAACCACTGTGTGTGTGTGTGTGTGTGTGTATATATATATATATCTCATAATGACCATCAAGTTCAGAACATTACAAACTTTCGTAAAAGACCTTACTTGATACACTTTTATAGTATGATAATACAGTGTTACTGGTTGGTTCAGCTGTTCATTTCTGGGGTTTAAAACTTCTGTTCTCCCCTTGGGGTGTCTGTAGCTGATTATCACAGTGGGTAAACATAATTGTCAGTTGGGGTAAGCGGGTATTTGCTGTATACCTGTATGTGATTCCAGTTCAAGCCGTGATCCATTAATTTAAAAAAATAATGTATTTGCAAGGTATGATCGCTTTTCTGTATCTTATGGTCAGCAGTAAAATGTGTCCACTTCCCCAATCTGGTATATGTGCTTGGAAGACAAAATGGGTCTTTTATCCTTTTAAAGACATTTCTCTTGCTGTATTGCATCACTTGTAGTTAGTACAAGTTTACAAGTCAAGATAAATAAAATACACCTTTTGCCCAAGGTTCTTTCTTGACTGCTCACCTTTGGTCTTGTCTGTGCTACAAAAATTCCCCATTGTTAGCTGTTCCCACTGGTAACACGTGCTGTATCAGTACTGAATGTGGTTTCACTGTAAGCATTGCCAAGGACAACCCATGTTCACCATTTCAGAAACCGTGGTTAAAATCTGCTCAGAATTGCAAGTGAGTAATTTTCCCTTGTTGTACATAGGGGGGCCTTGATGTGGGAAGTTGCAGATGGCAGAGAAGCATTTGAAACATCTCATGAATTGAAAATATAGCAGATTAAGTAGATGTATCCACTACAAGCTCTAGTACTGCCTTATAGTAAACACAAAAATCCAATTTTTTACTTAAATAGTATTATACAAATTGGATTGTAGGCTTATGTTAGCAGTAAAGGTGAACTGTGAAAAGGATTACTATCAGAGCAAGTAATTTGGGGCCACCCCAAGGGAAAATCTAATCAGGTTTAAAGCCTTTCTTAGCAGTATCTAATATGTAGAATTGTGGCCTCTTGAGTTCTTATGGATATTTTTTAGCCTTAAGCTTTTCCTGCTGAGCATAAATTTTGTAATAAGGTCTCCAACTAGCTGTGTCTTACAATGATTGGCAGTCACACTGCAGCTAACTGGATCATTTCCTACCAACCACATGCAAGGATCCAGGTGGAAAATTGAAATGAGAGCAAGTTCTTGGAAATCATAGGACTAGATTAAAAAAAATCTGAGTAGTGATAATGTAACCCACACACCTCCTAGGTGTGGTGTTCTGTCCCATCTAGTGGCAGTGAGACCACTTAAAGAGAGAGTTAAATGAGTCTGTTCTACAGCCTTAGCTTTTAGCTCACGCTGCAGAGGCTCATGCACTAAGCTCCAGAGGTCCCCGTTCAATCCTGCCCGCCGACGAGCGGGGTCTGTCGGCGTTACAATAAGATAATTTTTTCTTTCACAGGGGGAATGTTTTGAGTCCTAAAAATCCTTTTTCTTTAACTTTCACTCCCTTCCAAGGCTCTGTGTCACAGTGACCGACAGAAGAAGGCTGGAAAAGATTTGATTAGAATTGCCATGGGATCATTAAAGAGGGTACTATAGGGTATGGGATTGACAGGTCAAGGCTTGAGACCTAAACTTGTTTCTCATGTAGTAGCTCGTTCTGGGCTCAGCTGACATTGTGGAGCTATCTTTGGAGATGAAATATTGTTGAGTCTCATCTTATGGCAAAGGAGTAACAAAAATGCAAAAATAAGTAAAAACTGCCTGTGATATATATTGGTTGTGTTTGTTGTGTTCTCTCATAGTATAATGTCTGTTTTGTAGCTCACATGTCATAATTGTACTTGCCTTCACATCAAAGTCTATACAATCCTTTGGGTTGATGTGCAAGAAAATGATTTCAAAGTGGAAGAAAATCAAATGTCCATTTGATTACATTATTTTATATTTTACATAAAGAAATTCCTTAAGTATCCATCTGAACTCAATTTTTTTTAATCCGGATAAATCCCTAACTGCCACTTTCTGCTTCTTGTAGAGCTGCTAGGGGCTTGTATTATCAGCAGAGCTACTATACGTTATTTTACAGATTATGAGATGAGTTTTCATAGAGGAGGAAACTTTAAAAATTAGAACATTTTATATCATGATATATGCTTGGGTTAGTATTTTCTGTGTTTTTTCTGTATTAGGGAGGATTATTTGTATAAAGCTTTCTTCTTCTCAGCATGGTATCTCCTCCTGATGTGAAGTGCAACACAGAATTTGTTGCTATGGAAATAACTTTTGTTTTAGTATTTTGGGCTGTGAAGAAAACAAACTCTTTTTATTAAATGCACACACTTCTGGTAATGAATAACATGCCAAGAAAAAAATAAATCCACATGTTGTACCTTTCTGATCTTGTTTTTCAGTAAGAAATATTAGAAATTTGTCTCCAGATAATCATGGTTTTGAAGAAAAGGTCTTTAGTTATTGGACAGTTATAATACTTTATCTTCTATGTCCCCTTCTAGCCTTAGTGATATCCAGGTGTTATAAAAACACCTCTAACTTAAGCTATATAGTGCCTCTGGGGGGTAGGTGAGTCATAGTTACCTATTTACAGATAGGGAAACTGTCTGGCACAGAGGGGGAATTTTACTTGCAGTAATTCAGGAAGTCTGTGACAGAGCCAGGATTAGAACACAGATCTTCTAACTTCTCCTGTACTTTGGCAACTAGACCTTGCTTCCTTTCTAATTGTTATTTATACAGCACCAAAAGCATGTTAGGCACTTTACTATAGCACAATCCTTGATTGAATAAGTTTGTAACTTAATTTTAAATATGATACAAAAAGTGAGTGCAACAAAGTGGGGCGGAGATGGTGAAGGAAAGAAGAAAGGAAAGATCATGGCTATAATATTATTACATGATTTCATAGGCTTGTTATGATGCTGATCCAGCAAAGGACTTAAACATATGCTTAATTTTAAGCGCATGAATAGTCCCAGAGAGGTCAATGGGATTAATCACGTGTTCAATGTTTAACATGTGCTTAAATGCTTTGCTTGCCCTTTATTACTCCTGGGGGAATTCTGTGCCACTGCGCAATGCAGAATTTTTCAGAAATTAACGTGCGCACAAAATTTCATTTCCCCCCACAAAAATGGGCTGCAGTGCTGCTAGCCACCACTAGGGGCCACTGGACTCGGCAGAGCCCAGCTTGCACATAGAAGACACTGCTGGGGAGAGGGAGAGGGAGCTAGAGGGTTCCTGGCAGCTGCAGTTTCCAGCGTGCCCTGAGGGAAGGAGAGGGCGGCATGCAGGAAAGACTTTGCAAGCCTGGGACGGAGCATCAGGCTGTTTTTCCCTCTTGGATCCCTGGGCTCTGGGAGGGAAGGGGGACGGGCATCTGGGCAAGGGGGGTCCCGCAGCTGGACTCTGAGGAGGAGGGGGTTCGGGTGTATTGGCTGGGGGGGGGCCGCAGGTGGGCTCTGGGGGGGAGGAGTTGTGGGTGTCTGGTCCCCCGTCTGGGCTCTGGGGGAGAGAGGAGGGGACAGAGAAATAGGAAGTAGGTTATCATAGTAGTTTCTTTAACTCTCTACACCCAGGGGAATTTTTGTGTGTGTCTTTATTGTTAGACATACTTGCTGATAGGTATTTCAAAATAAATTACCAAAATAATTGACACTGGCATGATTATATAGTGTTATTTTGACAAATAAAAATGTCAGAATTTTGCAGAATTTTACGATATTGTGTGCAGAATTTTTAATTTTTTGGTGCAGAATGCCCCCAGGAGTACTTTATGCACATCCTGTGATGGTACCACTTTTCTATTTTTTAAATTTAGTTGGTGCTTCAGGTTTTTCATTTTGAAGGCTCCTTTGTAACATTAATTCTCATTTTACTCCTGCATTGTAAGTAGGCATTGTCAGCATTTTACTCTTGGGAAAACAGACAGGGATGTCCACAGAGGAAGTGTCTGAGCTGAAATCAGAGTTCAGGAGGTCCTGGTTCCCAGACCAGTGCTCTTACCTTACTCCTCTCTAAAAATGGATCTATATCGTGCATATATGTAAAGAGTCTTCTCAGCTGATATAAAATACTCCGATAGCTCTAGCACAGACACCAATATTCCTATTCTTTGGTATCTGTCTTATTGTTGGTATGTTTTGAAATTAGGTAGCTTTTCCCATCGTCCCTTCTAAAATAACCCCCAAATCTATAAAATCAGGACCCATGGAGAATTTCAAAAAATTATAGCTCAGTGAGCTAGTACTAAACCATTTTAAAAGGACTAACAGGACTTGCTGTATTAATTCAAAAAGGAACAGACTTTTTAGTCTTTGCAGTGCAGCAGGGAACTTTCTACTTTCATTGAAACTGACGATGATGAGTATTTTTAAGTAGCCGACATGTTTGTTTTTCTGTACTGCTGCCTACCTTAGGTTTTGCTATGTAAAAAGAGAGAGATTGAAACAAAGGCATTTACAGAAAGGAATATATTTAATAACAAGTCTGAGAGCACCAAGGGGTCTGAAAACCACCTTCTTCTTCGAGTAGTGGGTGTTCGCGCCCCCTGCACCTCAGATCAGAGATTTTAGGTAGTAGGGTTTGTTTGGCCTGCATGTGCTTTCCCCACACACCCTGCATTGGGGCTAGATAGTGCTGGGTGAGCAAACCACCCCCTCAGTTCCTTCTCAACCACCTCAGCCTGCGATGGAGCCTCAGCAACATCCACATTGATAATATCTCAATTACATCTTACTTTCTGGTTCGAGTTAGTGTTAGTTCATAGGGTTTCCATTAGTTAGTGTTAGTACCCCCCTTTTTTTTCCGGAACCTCCTCCCCCCATACACAACCCCTCTTTTTCTCCCTCTTGTTAGTAGAATAGCTAACTCACTGTCCTTAGTTATTTTTCCTTATCTCTTCCCTTTGGGGAAGTGAAACCTGGACAGAGCATGCCTGGCTCTCCCAGGTTTAAATGTTGCCTCTCCTGCTGTGAAGCAATCCTGGTCAGTGATGGGCATTCCCACCACATACACTGCTTCGGGGAATCACACATGCCTCAGAGGTGTACTTTCTGCCTTAAATTAAAATCAAGAGCCGGAAAGACTCTAACCAGCCTCTGATCCTCGCCCAGGAACCTGCCATACAATGATCCCTGATTAGGCTGAGTCCATTGACTTCCTTGGCTCAACACTCTCCGGCGGCTTCGAAGATTAAATCTTTGAATTCCTCTCAAAAAAGTGGGCTACAAATCCCCTGGGTAGAGAATCTGCTACAAAGAGACAATCCCCGACAAGGGACACCAACTGATCTCCGACTCGGCACCCACAAGGCTGCAGGGTCCTCAGGTACAGGTATGGCCAGCAAACCTAAAGACCCCAAAGGTTCAGGCTCCAGAAGATTGGTACCATCGAGTGAATGGAGTGGTAGAGAGAAAACCAGTTCCTCTAAATCGGTAACGACAGAGTACTGTAGGGCTCAGGTACCGGGTATTTCGGCTCTGCAAAAGACCAGATCAACACCTTCTAGTCATGCATCGGCGCACAGGAGACCTCCAGTACCATTGGCTCCTTCTATATTGGCTACTTCCGCTCATCTTACCTCAACGGTACTGCCCACCATTCCGGTACAGCAGGAATTTTGATTTCCTTGGGACTTGCTGGTTTAAGAAACGCCTGAATTGCCCTTGCTTGTCACCGACAGGTTCTAAGTACCAATCACATCTCACTTCCCTGGCATGCGTGCTGTACTGATGGAGTCTCCCTCAGCATCCATAACTGCTCCACCTCTGCCAGAGGAGGAGGAGAAGGAGGAGGATGACGATTGGTCCTGCTTTGAGCAGGGGGTTGGACTAGATGACCTCCTGAGGTCCCTTCCAACCCTGATATTCTATGAAACGACAATTTCTCTTCAGTCTCTGTTGAAGGCTCTCCATTCTATTACCAGGGACCAAGCCAACCAGAGACCTCTGCAGAACCAGCTTACTGCAACTAGAGACACGGCCCACCTTGTTGGTATGGTTGATTTTGCATCCCTGCCCATCCTGGCTAATAGCCATTGATGGACCTATCCTCCATGAACTTATCTAGTTCTTTTTTGAACCCTGTTATTGTCTTGGACTTCACAACATCCTCTCGCAAAGAGTTCCACAGGTTGACTCCGCGTTGTATGAAGAAATACTTCCTTTTGTTTGTTTTAAACCTGCTGCGTATTAATTTCATTTGGTGACCCCTAGTTCTTGTGTAATAACACTTCCTTATTTAGTTTCTCCACACCAGTCATGATTTTATAGACCTCTATCATATCTCCCCTTAGTCGTCTCTTTTCTAAGCTGAAAAGTCCCAGTCTCATTAATCTCTCCTCATACAGAAGCTGTTCCATACCCCTCATTTTTGTTGCCCTTTTCTGAACCCTTTCCAATTCCAATATATCTTTTTTGAGATGGGATGACCACATCTGCACACAGTAATCAAGATGTGGGCACACCATGGATTTATATAGAGGCAATATGATATTTTTTTGTCTTATTATCTATCCCAACATTCTGTTCGCTTTTTTGACTGCCATTGCACATTGAGTGGATGTTTCCAGAGAACTATCCACAATGACTCCAAGATCTCTTTCTTGAGTGGTAACAGCTAATTAGACCCCATCATTTTATATGTATAGTTGGGATTATGTTTTCCAGTGTGCATTACTTTGCATTTCTCAACATTGAATTTCATCTGCCATTTTGTTGCCCAGTCACCCAATTTAGTGAGATTCCCTTTGTGACTCTTTGCAGTCTGATTTGGACTTAACTATCTTGAGTAGTTTTGTATCATCTGCAAATTTTGCCACTTCACTGTTTCACCCTTTTTCCAGATCATTTATGAATACGTTGAACAGTACTGGTCCCAGTACAGACCCCTGGGGGACATCACTATTTACTTCTCTCCATTCTGAAAACTGACCATTTATTCCTACCCTTTGTTTCCTATCTTTTAACCAGTTACTGATCCATGAGGACCTTCCCTCTTATCCCATAACCACTTACTTTGCTTAAGAACCTTTGGTGAGGGACCTTGTCAAAGGCTTTCTGAAAGTCTAAGCTCGGTATATCCACTGGTTCACCCCTGTCCACATGCTTGTTGACCCCCTCAAAGAATTCTAGTAGATTGGTGAGGCATGATTTCCTTTGACAACAACCATGTTAACTCTTCCCCAACAAATTATGTTCATCTGTGTGTCTGATAATTCTGTTCTAAGTAGTTTCAGACAGTTTGCCTGTTACTGAAGTTAGGTTTACTGGCCTGTGCCAGGATTCCTCTGGAGCCTTTTTTAAAAATTAGCATCACATTAGCAATCCTCTAGTCTTCTGGCACAGAAGCTGATTTAAATGATAGGTTACATACCACAGTTAGTAGTTCTGCAATTTCACATTTGAGTTCCTTCATTGGAATTCATAGGAGCCTATCTTGATGCAGTAGAGGCTAAAGCTTTCCTTCCCTCACACAGGTTCAACATCTTAGTCAACTTAATCTCAACAGTCCAGGCCATCCCTGAGACATCCGCCAGCAACTCCCTTGACTGGTGGAAAGACAGTCACAATGTCTGTGCAGCAGTTCCCTTCACTCAATCGCCCCTAATTTTAATAATCTCAACAGACGCATCCCTATTGGGATGAGGAGCCCACCTGGACACCCACACTGTTCAAGCCAAATGGTCCCCACTCAAGTCCACATTACATATCAACTTACTAGAACGCAGAGCAGTCAGGAATGCCTGTACATAGTTCCTACCACTGATCAGGGAAAGCATATAAAGACTGACAGACAACATCTCATGTATGTTTTACATAAACTGCCAGGGAGGAGCAAGATCCTTTGTACCGAAGCAGTGAAACTCTCGAATTGGTGCATTCGCCACCAAATCAACACCTTACACACTCAGCAGGAATTTCTCCCAGGATCATGAATGGGAAGTAAATCCCTCCATTCTCCACAGCATATTTCTACATTGGGCAGTCCCAAAGATAGACTTATTTGCCACAGCCAGAAACAAAACAGTTTTGCTCCAGGGCCGGCCTGGGTCATCACTTTCTCAGAGATGCCTTTCTCCTACAATGGAAGACAGATCTCTTGTATGCCTTTCCACCGATTCCTCTAATATCCAAGGTCCTGCTCAAGATAAAAAAAAAGAAAGAAAGAGAGAGAGCCACAGTTATACTCAGAGTTTCCATGTGGCCAAGTCAGATGTGGTTTCCACACCTTATTCTACTGGCAATTTGCTCTTGAGTCTGTTCCTCACCTCCTCTCTCAGAACCCTGGCCAGGTCCATCAACCCAATCTGCAGGTTCTCTGGCTCAAGGCGTGGCTCCTCGATGGTTCAAAGGCTTGGAAATTACCCGCTCCAAGGATTGAAAGGCGGTGCTGTTACATAGAAGGAAGCAAACTACTTGTCACACACACACTCAAAAGTGGAAGAGATTCCAACTCTGGTGTGACTTGAGGCACATGACTCCTACATTCTCTCCACTATCGCTTTTGCTAGATTACATCCTAGAACTAAAAAAAGTCAGGATTCTCTCTAAGATCTGTAAAGGTGCAATTGCAGCCATCACTGCCTTCCATCATAAGATAGACTGTTCTGTTTTCATTCATCTTACAACAAGAAGGTTTCTCAAGGGCATGGGTAACCTCTTCCCACAAATCAGATGCCCTGTACTTACATGGGACCTCAACTTTGTCCTCAGGTGTCTAACCAGACCTCCTTTTGAACCCATGGCCACCTCCTCACTTCTACACCTCTCTAGGAAAACCGCATTTTTAGTAGCTATTACTTCTGCTCGAAGTGTGGGAGAGATAGGGGCTCTGAGTTACCCTCACCCCTTACAGTCTTTTTCAAAGACAAGGTTACACTATGACCACAAGGTTCCTACCGAAAATATCTTTGCACTTCCATATAAACTAGATTATCCACTTCCCAATCTTCTTTCTGAAACCACGCTGGGACAAAAGGAAGGCGATATTACACACACTCGATGTCAGGAGATCATTAGCCTTATATTTGGATAGACTAAGCCCTTCAAGAAGTCTCCCAGACGATTTCTCTCTATTGCGGACAGATCTAAGGGATCCTCAATCTCTTAAAAAAGACTCTCTAGTAGGATATTGGACTGCATTACCTATTGCTCTCACAATCTTCAACCTCCTTCTAGACTTTTCTGATTAGCAGGGCAAGACTACAGTGAAATAATGTAAACCATTCTTCGCTTTGAGTAGACCACTTGGGCTTCACTAACAGCTTTTGCATGTGGGAGTGAAAAAGTACTGGAAACCTGAGTTTTGATGATAGCTAGATTTGATGCTCTAGGTTACTATGCATAGGCAAGCTAAGATTTGGATACATCCTTAAATGGTGTGATTGATTACTATTTGGTTTCTTAATACGTAATCATCCAAAGTTAGGTGATCCCTTTAGGCCCTGGGCCAGCTTCAGAGTTGTTCAGACTATGTGGAGCCTGTGATAACCTTGGTGTGATTTATATAATTTTGTTTTAAATATTGTATGATAAAATTCAATTAAATCTTAATATTTTTAATTTGCAATATACCAGTTTAGAACTGCTTGTGTTCTTGTGTTTTGATGTGTATATGTGTATAGCAGGTTTCAACCTCTGACCCCTGTTCCCATTTTTCCTGAAATAGTCGTGTACTGTGGTATTCTGTTTGCGATCTACTATCTTGTCATCCCAAAATCTAGCTGCCAACACTGGAGTATACAATGGGAAAAATAAATACCAGAGGTTATACCACTGAAAGAAAGTAAATATGGAATCCCAGTGTAATTTTTGCTGATTCTCACCATGTTGTAAAAAGTGTGTAAGAAGTCTTTATTGATCGACCGTGCTAATTTAAATAATATTTCAACTCATTATTTTTTATTTGTATTACTATAGTATCTAGGGGCCTTAATCATAGACCAGGGCCCCATTGTGCTAATCACTGTACAAACACAGGATTTACGTTTAGTAGCTGAAAAGCTTAAGTAGAATCATAATATAAATAAATAGCTTTATAGGTTTCACTAAGATAAAACTTAAATGTCTCTTAAATCCTCTTCATATGATCCTTAGAGAAACATAGATGAAAATAAATGAGCTTTACGATGGTCATGTGGAACAAGCTACTTAATTTCAAGCTTTCACCTGAGTTTTTAAGATGGCTGCAAAAAAAATTGTCATAGTCATAGAATTTAAGGGACCACTGATCATCTAGTCTGACCTCCAGTATATCATAGGCCACCGACATCACCCAGGACCTGCACACTAAACCCAACAACAGAAATGATTCCAAAGTAAATGAGGCCCACAGGAAACTAGACTTACGTGCCACAGGCAGAGACTAGGAGGGACTGAGGTTCACCAGTGCTTGAGGGCCCTCCAATGGCAGGGAAATGATTGAATTAGAAATACTCAGATAGTCCTGGCATGTGACCCATGCCCACACGCTACAGAGGAAGGCGAAACCCCCCCAAGGTCATTGCCAGTCTGACCTAGGAGCAAATTCCTTTTTGACCCCACGTATGGCGATCAGTTAGACCCTGAGAGTGTGAGCAAGAACCTGCCAGCCAAACACCTGAGAGTGCGAGAATGCTCGGTGCCACCTCAGAGCCCTATCCCACCCAGCCCCATGTCCCATCTCCAGTTTTGGCCATCCCTGATGCTTCTGAGGAAGGAGATTTTAAAAACCTCCCAGAATACATTGCAGGGAAAATAATCTCTTCCTGACCTCTCCCAGTTGCCAGCTGAAACCCTGAAGCATGAGCTTTAGGAACATAAGACATAAACTGGAAATTAGCCAGGCTGTTGAGCTCTGCCCCCCACCATCACAAGCAACATACTTGTAATTTATTTCTCTGCCTCCAGCCACCCATCAGTTACACTATGAGGACTTTTGGTGTGAGAGAAATTTAATAGCTTAATGAGAAACATTTTTCACATACGTTTTATTTGTTTCTAGGAACAAATGATGAGAAAGAAACAAGCAATGCATCTTGATGCACGGTATGTCACAATGGTGGAGAATGCATACTACTACTGTAATCCTCCTCCTGCTGAAAAAACTGTGAGGAAGAAACGCCCACCTCTGCAGGAGTATATTCGTAAGCTTCTTTACAAGGATCTCTCCAAGGTCACCACTGAGAAGGTGAATCCATGTGAAATCTTGATGTGGTAGATGGCAGTACTTGTGACATGATACAACTCTTCCTCTTAAATTATTTATTACAAGAACAATAATTATAGGTACTCATTTAGAACCTGAGAGTGAAAGGATGAATCATTAGTTAACTAATGCTAGGAAAGAAGGCTTCTGCTTGACCCATGTAAATGATTGAGGTTGAAAAGATGGGAAGAGGTTTTGAATTATCCAGATCTGACATATGTTTTGAAGGATCCAAGAAAGTTGGAACACAGCAAGTGTCTGAGGGCAGGGTTGAGATTAATGTTTAATACTCCCAGGAGAGGAGAAACTGCTTCTGCTATGCTTTGATCAGGATTATATTAGAGACAGGCACACTGTCTGAGCTATTAAAATCAGAGGCATGTGCATGCTAACAAGGCAAGATATTTTAATGTGAGTCAATGGGGATGTCCAGATAGAGCTCTAGCCATGATTTTAGTCTTCCAGGAAGAGAAGAGAATATACAAGTCCCAGAAAAGAACACTGTGGTTTCTCATCAAGTCACACTGGGTGGTGAGGCTCTCAAACGCTAAAGGTACACCAGTCTTACTCTAAGACGTGTGCATGGAGAGTCTACGGTATCTCTGGGGTATAACCTTAGATGTCTATTAGACCAGTGGTTCTCAACCTTTCCAGACTACTGTACCCCTTTCAGGAGTCTGATTTATCTTGCATACCCCCAAATTTCACCTCACTTAAAAACTGCTTACAAAATCAGACATAAAAATACAAGTGTCACAGCACACTACTACTGAACAATTGCTTGCTTTCTCATTTTTACCATATCATTATAAAATTAGCTGGAAATATACATATTGTACTTCCATTTCAGTGTATAGTATATAGAGCCATATAAATAAGTCATTGTCTGTATGAAATTTTAGTTTGTATGGATTTTGCTGGTGATTTTTATGTAGCCTGTTGTAAAACTAGGCAAATACCTAGGGGGGAGGAATAGCTCAGTGGTTTGAGCATTGGCCTGCTAAACCCAGGGTTGTGAGTTCAATCCTTGAGGGGGCCACCTAAGGATCTGGGGCAAAAATCAGTACTTGGTCCTGCTAGTGAATGCAGGGGGCTGGACTCGATGACCTTTCGAGGTCCCTTCCAGCTCTATGAGATAGGTATATCTCCATATATTATCTAAATGAGTTGATGTACCCCCTGGAAGACCTCTGTGTACTAAGGGGGGACATGATAGAGGTATATAAAATCATGAGTGATGTTGAGAAAGTGGAAAAGTTATTTACTTATTCCCATAATACAAGAACTAGGGGTCACCAAATGAAATTAATAGGCAGCAGGTTTAAAACAAATAAAAGGAAGTTCTTCTTCACGCAGCGCACAATCAACTTGTGGAACTTCTTACCTGAGGAGGTTATGAAGGCTAGGACTATAACAATGTTTAATAGGGGACTGGATAAATTCATGGTGGCTAAGTCCATAAATGGCTATTAGCCAGGATTGGTAAGAATGGGGACCCTAGCCTCTGTTTGTCAGAGGATGGAGATGGATGGCAGGAGAGAGATCACTTGATCATTGCCTGTTAGGTTCACTCCCTCTGGGGCACCTGGCATTGGCCACTGTCGGTAGACAGATACTGGGCTAGATGGACCTTTGGTCTGACCCGGTACGGCCTTTCTTATGTTCTTATGTACCCCTGGTTGAGAACTACTGTGTTAGACATCCAGCGCTGAGTGAATATGGTACCAAAGCATCTGGGAGAGATGTTTCCATCCTGCACAGTGTTTGCATTAGGTCAGACCAAATGTATTCCATACCTTTTTATAAGTGGTCTGGTTTCTGTCTCCTTTTATGCTTTTAATAGTAATAGGCAAAATAAATAACATGTATATAAATTAAGGATCAGATCCTTCGCTGGTTTAAATTGGTGGAGCTTCGTTAGCAGCAATGGAACTCCACCAGTTTATGCCAGTTGAGAATCTAGCCCTAAAAGTTCAGAGTATATGAGGGTACGTCTACACTACCCGCTGGATCGGCGGGTAGTGATCGATCTATCGGGGTCGATTTATCGCATCTAGTGTAGACGCGATAAATCGATCCCCGATCGCTCTGCCATTGACTCTGGAACTCCACCACGGCGAGAGGCCGAAGCGGAGTCGATCGGGGAGCGGCGGCGTTGATCCCGCGCCGCGAGGACGCGAAGTAAGTGATTCTAAGTCGATCTAAGATACGTCGACTTCAGCTACGCTATTCTTGTAGCTGAAGTTGCGTATCTTAAATCGATCCCCCCACCAGTGTAGACCAGGCCTTAGACTCCTTGTTTTTATTCTGTAGCCTTCACTTCCCACATTAAAACAATTTCTATGTGTAACTTAGATGTTAAAGTTCATGTTTGGTTTCAGATCAGCTTTACTTAAGTTGTGACTCTGTTTACTTTGTTCAAGAGAAGTGTAGAATTTTGTTTTAATCTTAGTGTTTTTTCAATGCCGTTCCAATATTATAGTTCTGCTCTTCCGAGTCCCATTACAAGTATCAGCTAATTTCCATGGATTTTAGGAAAAAGAGGATAAAGTGCCAGCTTCACTGATGAAGTGGTGCTTCCTGCTACCCGAGCCTTTCAGAAGAGGATGGTCTTGGGGTTTGTAGTGAGTTAGTTGTTCTAGATCTTTCTACTCCCAGTAACATGATTTCTTACTGGCTTCCTGAACGATCGAGAGCACCTCGATAAATGACAAGCTGGAGAGGACCACCAGTCTTCTCATGGAGTAGGGTTTAGATTAGGTACCCATGGCTTGGGATATATATCCATTAGATTTACTTCATTTGTGTAACACATGAATCCACTTCTGAATAGGTGGGGGTGTTTCTTTAGAAAGAGGCCACAAATATTATTTGGGGGTGGCATTTGTAATGACTACAAGATATAACAGGTTCCATTTACACATAAATCCACCCAACTTTGCCTGCTGAATTGTTAATTGTGTTTTACAAATCTTGTTTAGGTCCTGAGACAGATGCGCAAATTGCCCTGGCAGGATCCTGAAGTGAAAGATTATGTTATATGTTGTATGATCAACATCTGGAATGTGAAATACAATAGTATTCACTGTGTAGCTAACCTCTTAGCAGGGTTGGTGCTTTACCAAGAGGATGTTGGAATTCATGTTGTGGATGGAGTGCTAGAGGATATTCGCCTAGGCATGGAGGTAAAATATATATCTATATATTATAAGTTCATTCACTTGTTTATCAGAAAAATTAAAATAAAACCTTTCTAAATACAATTTAAAAATAAAAATAGAGATTATGGAAAATGTTTTTCATTGCTTGATTGATTACTTTTGTACCTACCTGCCAGCTGCTTTCTTTAAGGTCAGTCATAAAGTCAGAATAAAAATGAGAGAGGGTTATTGGGGTAGTTACTTCGTCCCCTTGCTGTAGTAAGATTGTTCCCTATGCACTATTTATAATGCTTTTCTAGTCTAGCATTTAAATGTCTGAAGCCATGGATTTTCATATCATTTTCTTTGGAAGTCCATAATTTGATAGAGCTCACAGCTATCGAAAGCTTTTTCTAGATTTAAAAAAAAAAAGCTAAATTCCAGAAACCTTCTTTTAAATAATACAGGACTGGGCTTCATTCAAACCTTTATGATATCTATTGATTGGCCAGGTTCTATGGCTATCTGCAATACGTAGATAGAACATAGAGTTACTTTGGGCTCTATTGTAACAAATTATATTAAGGAGTGACAATATTATTTAAAGCAAAAACGTACTTTTTTAGTTTACATTTCTGTAATGGAGACTGCTCTTTATAGTAATTCCTATTGTGTTCACATGTATAAAAGTAAATGTGTGTCTTGCACTAAACTAGTAAATGTTGGGTTTTGTTTAAGGTTAACCAGCCAAAGTTTAATCAGCGACGGATCAGCAGTGCCAAGTTCTTGGGAGAACTTTACAATTACCGAATGGTAGAGTCAGCTGTAATATTTCGAACTCTATATTCATTTACATCATTTGGTGTGAACCCTGATGGTACTGCTAGTCCACTGGACCCTCCAGAACATCTTTTCCGAATTAGACTGGTCTGCACCATCCTTGATACCTGTGGGCAATATTTTGACAGAGGTTCCAGCAAACGGAAGCTTGATTGCTTCCTTGTGTACTTTCAGGTATTAATAAACTTAACTTTGTGTTTAAAATTAATTTGTGTGGTGGGTATATCTTCGCATGGTCCTAAAGATTTATCTATATAATATCTAGAATCTGTACACTTAGGTTTTTATCATTTGGGCTCCGATTCAGCAAAGCATTTAAATGTGTATAAATGTAAGCACATGAGCAGTCCTGTAGATTTCCCTGCGACTATTCACATGCTTAAATTGAGCACATGCTTAAATACTCTGCTGAATTGAGGCCTGACTGTGAACTCTACAAGCTCTGTAATCATTTTTTAAATCTCTTCTGATGTTCATAGTTTTAATGAGAGAGATTTTTGAAATGGCATTAAAATGTCAAATGTAACTGGATGATGTCATGGTAACTCCATGGAATATTCTGAAGCATTCATGGACTTGAGTGCTTGTGTTAATCTCTTTTAACTTAATTTAGAAGGACAAAAGAAAAACAGGGAATTTAAAAGATAACTGCAGTGGAGGAGTATTGGCATTAGGGCTGTCAAGTGATTAAAAAAATTAATCATGATCTACATTTTCAAATATATTTCAATTAAAACACAGAATACAAAATGTACAATGCTCACTTTATATTTATTTTTATTACAAGTATTTGCACTGTAAAAATACAAAAGAAATAGTATTTTTCAATTCACCTAATACAAGCACTGGAGTGCAATCTCTTTACCATGAAAGTTGAATTTATAAATGTAGAATTATGTACAAAAAGAACTGCATTCAAAAATAAAACAATGTAAAATTTTAGAGCCTGCAAGTCCACTCAGTCCTACTTCTTGTTCAGCCAATCGTTCGGACGAACAAGTTTGTTTACATTTGCAGGAGATAATGCTGCCCACTTCTTGTTTACAATGTCACCTGAAAGTGAGAACAGGCATTCTCATGGCACTGTTGTAGCCGGCGTCACAAGATATTTATGTGCCAGATGTGCTAAAGATTCATATGTCCCTTCATGCTTCAACCACCATTCCAGGGGACATGCGTCCATGCTGATGACGGGTTCCAGTCGATAACAATCCAAAGCAGTGTGGACTGACGCATGTTCATTTTCATCATCTGAGTCCCATGCCACCACCAGCAGGTTGATTTTCTTTTTTTGGTGGTTCGGGTTCTGTAATTTTCGCATCAGAGTGTTGCTCTTTTAAGACTTATGAAAGCATGCTCCACACCTCCTCCTTCTCAGATTTTGAAAGGCACTTCTAATTCTTAAAACTTGGGTCAAGTGCTGTAGCTATCTTTAGAAATCTCACATTGGTACCTTCTTTGCGTTTTGTCAAAGCTGTAGTGAATGTTCTTAAAATGAGCAACATGTGCTGGGTCGTCTGAGATGGCTATAACATGAAATATATGGCAGAATGCAGGTAAAGTAGAGCAGGGGACTCCCCAAGGAGTTGAGTCACAAATTTAATTAACGTATTATTTTTTTAATGAGCGTCATCAGCATGGAAGCATGTCCTCCAAAATGGTGACCGAAGCACGAAGGGGCATACGAATGTTTAGCATATCTGGCATGTAAATACCTTGCAGTGCCGACTACAAAAATGCCATGCAAATGCCTGTTCTCACTTTCTGGTGATATTGTAAATAAGAGGGTAGCATTATCTCCTGTAAATGTAAACAAACTTCTTTGTCTTAGTGATTAGCTAAACCAGAAGTAGGACTGAGTGGACTTGTAGGCTCTGAAGTTTTACATTGTTTTATTTTTGAGTGCAGTTATGTAACAAAAAAATACTATATTTGTAAGTTGCACTTTCATGACAGAGATTGCACTACAGTATGTGTATGAGGTGAATTGAAATTTTTTTTTTGTCATTTTTACAGTGCAAATATTTGTAATAAAAATAATATACACTTTGATTTCAATTACAACACAGAATACAATATATATGAAAATGTAGAAAAACATCCAAAATATTTAATAAATTTCAGTTGGAATTCTGTTTAACAGTGCAATTAAAACTGTGATTAATTGCGATTAATTTTTTTGATTTTGTCACGTGAGTTAACTGCGATAAATCGACAACCCTAATTGGCATATACACTGGACCCTCGCTAGAACGCGGGATTTGGGATCCATGCGCGGTACCGCTTTAAAATGAATTGTAATTAAAGTAATTAAATTTGGGATCCATGGCTGCGACCGCGTTTTATGCGAATTCGCGCTATATAGACGCGCGTTCTAGCGAGGGTCCGGTGTATATTAATTCAGTTCCTTTGTGGTTAAATTAAAGAAGTGATTATTTAAAATATCATGGGGTTCCATGTTTCTGTCTCATAAATACATATCAAATTTGATCAGTCTAAAAATTAAAAAGATGTTTTTTCCTAATTGCTGTTAGTCCTGAAAATCTGAAATTCAGATTGAGTTCTTTCTGGCTTGAACATCACCACCATTAATAAAGGTTCTGCTGATCATACGCTGCCTTCAGATGCACCTGCACAACCTCATTGTTCTCTCATTCTGCCCTTAAATAGACTTGTATAAATAAGCGTAGAATGTACTTTGCCTCTTACAGATTAATGTAGTACTGGTTTGCTATAAAGATGTCCATATTATGATGATACTTTTGATAGAAGCATCACCCACTGATACCTGAAATTTTAACTTTCTCATGTTTGTGGAAAATGTCTTCCCATTTAAAAATGAATATGATTTGTATGGCTGCATTTGTACAAGAATTAGAGGGATTTTGAAATGCACAAAGGACAGGTAGGTGCCCATCTCCCATTGAAAGAATCTGCCCCTAAAAAGGGTATTTACATTCTGTACCTATTTTTTATAATATTGTCAGTTGCCATAGATGATTTATTTGGTTATGTGATTTAAAATCTGGATTGTCACTTTAAAATTCCGTATGGATTTTTTTATTTTAGGGATTTTCTTTGAATTGTTTCAAACTCTTTTAGCAGGATACATGACTTTAGTATGTTTTTAGTGACTTGTATGCTTCTACATTTTCTTTAATGTTTTGGTAATGTCTTTTTTTTTTCTTGGTAAAATAGCTTCAGTCAACATGAAGTACAATACGTATATAACGTGAGGATGTTTTTTTATTTCAGAGGTATGTTTGGTGGAAGAAGAATTTGGAAGTTTGGACAAAAGATCATCCATTTCCTATTGACATTGACTATATGATAAGTGATACGCTAGAACTGTTGAGACCAAAGATAAAACTCTGCAATTCTCTGGAAGAATCTGTCAGGCAGGTGCAAGACTTGGAACGAGAATTCTTAATAAAACTAGGTAAGAAATAATACATCATCAAAGCCAGTTGTTCATGTCTTTTACACTCTCATTATTATTACTACTATCACTATCCCTCAAAAACTAATTTCCTTCCCCCCTGCTGTTACTCTCACCTTCTTGTCAACTGTTTGAAACGGGCCACCTTGATTACATTGAATTCATTAGCACTACAAAAGTGATTTTCCTCTCTTCTTGTCAACTGTTGAGAATAGCCCACTTGCACCTTAATTAAATTGGCTCGTTAGCACTGACCTCCCCGACTTGGTAAGGCAACTCCCATCTTTTCATGTGCTGTGTATTTATACCTGCCTCTGTGTTTTCTACTCCATGCATCTGATGAAGTGGGTTTTAGCCCACGAAAGCTTATGCCCAAATAAATGTGTTAGTCTCTAAGGTGCCACAAGGACTCCTCGTTGTTTTTGCTGATACAGACTAACAGCTACCACTCTGAAAACTATCCCTCAGGTGTTTTTTAACCTTTCTGCATTTCCTGACCTGTTCTGAATCTGGATAACATATTAATTTGCTGTATCTAAAGAAACACTAAACACAAAGGTGACTATGGTTTTTATTTATGATGACTGGTATAAAAGGAAAAGGAAATCCACCAACTCTAACTTTGTCAGTACACAAGAGCTTTTGGCTGCTTTGATACAGTATTTAGTGCATCCAGCAGTCCTGGTGGCTGAGTAGCTCATCACACACAAGCATATCCATTGGTTCTATTACCTGGACTCCTTTAAGGTATATGGGACTATTACAGTCAAACACTGGACTTGTAGAACAAGTTAGGGTGGCCTGGTGCCCGGTTTTTGACTGGAAAGTCCGGTCAAAAAGGAGACCTGACAATGTCCGGTTACTACGAGCGGGGGAGGCGCCAGGTCATCACCCGCTCCAGCCCCCTACTCAGCTGGGGCCACCTCCTACCTTCGTTGGGTCCCAGCTCCGCAGGAAAATCCCTCCTGACCCGGGAGGTGGGGACGGGATGGGAAGAGCAGCGAGTGATGCAGGGGAGGGGGAAATAGGAGTGGACGGGGATGGGGCCTATGGGGAAGAGGCAGGGCCAGGGTGGGACCTTGGGAAAGAGGCAGGACGGGAGATTCCGGCACTCCTGTTGGAGTGTCCGGTTTTTAAATATTACCAAGTTGGCAAACCTAAGAACAAGGCATTCAAATAAGCATGAAATGTGTATTGTAATATTGAGTCATTGAAATGAACAGCTGTACCTACTAATGTGGTCTAGTGTATATTATGTGAAACTGGAGGTCATTTGAGTTCTGTTCCTCAGTCTTGACATGTGACCTTAGACAACTCCCTTGACCCCTTTCATTCAGTTTTCCTTCTGCATTACCTGCCTCATAGCATTTGAAGCTTAAATTGCTTGAAAAGCATCTGATAGTCTTCAAGGAAAGACTGCAGAAATGCAGAGTGTTAGTGTATTTGTTGTTTGTATCTCCATAGGCACACTCAAGAATGCATATAGAGGGGCAGCTGGGCTCCAGTGGACTGTGTAACATCCCTGACTTTGCTACGCCACATTCGGCATTTCACGAAATCTCTCTGACCCTCATTTACACCATTCCATAAAATGGAGATAAAATTATTTACTAAACCACCTATTGGAAGAGCTTTGAAATATACAGTTCTTTTCATCCATAGATGTGTGGTGTTAGCCTGTCTCCAGTGAATACTTAAATAGATGAGGAAAATGGTGCTTTGGACATTTTTTTCAGCACTCTAGAAAGGGTAAACTTGACCATGTAGTATCTTTCTCTTTAAGGCTAGGCCTACAAAATGTCATGAGTGTTCCAATGTTTGCTATGTAGAGAGATTAACAGTGTCTTTAACAATGATGTATTACAGAAATAAAGTAGAAGAAATTCTATTGCTTGAACTTTTGGAATATTTAGCAAGTAGCAAGCAGATCTGGAGACAAACTAAGTCACTCTTTAAGAGACTTTAATGAGTCGAGGAGACTTTAGGAAGTGGTTGACAGAATGGCTTTCTGGAAGAAATTCCTTCCCTTCAGGATGCATAAAAGTTCTACTGGATAAAAGTCATCAAGGAACTGCTACTGGTGGTCTGCATAAGAGGAAGAAATGACAGTTGTGTCATGTGGAGTTACAGTATTCTTTATTCACTGGGTTGAAAAGGTTCAGTATAATCCTGTATTTTCCAAGACACATGTTGGCTTACTCTTATGTTAGGCATGGCAATAGCAATTCTTGTCAAACTGGAATAGTCTGGAACTACAATAAAACCAGGGAACCTGTTTGCTATTCTGTTTACTGACCACAGCTCTATTTCTAGAAAGCTGACTGTCAAACATTTTGAATCTTTTATATTTTCCTTGGAATGCTCATAAATAGGCTCACAGTTTTCAGTGGAGGAAATTACTCAATGAGAATGTGACTCCCTTACTTATGCTAAATATAAACACTACTTCTGTTCTCTTTATGCTTCTATTAAACTGGATTCATAGACTGCTTTCTTTAAAGAGCATATGGAAACTAGTGCTGCATTTGTGAGTGCTGTTCTTGTTCCAACTACAGTGGTGTACATTTATGAAACACTCCAAAGTTATCTGTGTTGAAATTAGTTAGCATCAGGAGCAAACACCAGGCCGTGGGGACCCCACAGCTCAATTGACCAAACGCTCCCTAATGTTTATATCTAGAAACACTAGGGCAGTGATGCATTTAAAAAAAAAAATCTTTATGCAGTGCCATTGGCTGTTAATGTATTCAGTCATTGAACGGATTTATTTTATAATTTTTAATTTCTAATTGGAAGCCCTGTTTTACTAGAGGCTTTTTTGTGGATTTTTTCACTTACGAGTGTTAATTTATAGGCAAGAACTTGATCCATGCTACTTCTAGTTAAATCAGTTCAGTTCTCAAAGTAATCCCTTAATTTAAGGGTCAATATATGGAGAAATTATGCATTGATTTTTATTTTTAAGAGGAATTTGCATTTTGTTCACTGTGCTATTCATTTAATTAAAATTCTTCAAATATAATTTAGTATTAATATCAGACTTTGACTTCCTCATATATGTTATGATGATCAGAAAGAAAAAAACAAATTTGGAATGGAAACCATTTTAGGTGACATTTTTTCCCTTCCTCATGGCATGATCTAAGCTACTGCTTTTATGATCTCTAACTCCCCTCAAAAGGCAAATTATGACTAATTATATGCATTTTAATATATTCCTTTCAAAGATGCCCAGCAGTTTCTGCTGTAAGTCAAAGTAATTTCCACCCTCTGAACCATTTTCTGTAGATTAGTTGCATCCAGTACAGTAGTGGGATCTCCTTATTCCTGGAGCATGAGTGAGCCAGTTTTGGGGAATGGCATTCCATTGTGTTCATTGTGGCACCAGACAGGCAGATCACCATTGTTATTTTTTAAAGGTGCTATTGAATGAGCAACTATTGAGTTTCCAATATCTTTTTCTCCTAGTTAAACACACATATGGTAGGATAGTCACTAATCCTTTGATTAGAAGCCTCCTACTGCAAGACAAACCCAAGAAAGAAACCAACAGGACTCCACTGGCCATCACATACAGTCCCCAGCTAAAACCCCTCCAACGCATCACCAGAGATCTACAACCCATCCTGGACAATGATCCCACACTTTCACAAACCTTGGGTGGCAGGCCAGTCCTCGCCCACAGACAACCTGCTAACCTGAAGCACATTCTCACCAGTAACTGCACACCGCACCAAAGTAACTCTAACTCAGGAACGAATCCATGCAACAAACCTCGATGCCAACTCTGCCCACATATCTACACCAGCGACACCATCACAGGACCTAACCAGATCAGCCACACCATCACTGGTTCATTCACCTGCACATCCACCAATGTAATATACGCCATCATATGCCAGCAATGCCCCTCTGCTATGTACATAGGCCAAACTGGACAGTCTCTAAGGAAAAGGATAAATGGACACAAATCAGATATTAGGAATGGCAATATACAAAAACCTGTAGGAGAACACTTCAACCTCCCTGGACACACAATAGCAGATGTTAGGGTCACCGTCCTGCAGCAAAAAAACTTCAGGACCAGACTCCAAAGAGAAACTGCTGAGCTTCAGTTCATCTGCAAATTTGACACCATCAGCTCAGGATTAAACAAAGACTATGAATGGCTTGCCAACTACAGAACCAGTTTCTCCTCCCTTGGTTTTCACACCTCTACTGCTAGAACAGGGCCTCACCCTCCCTGATTGAACTAAACTCGTTATCTCTAGCTTGCNTCTCTGTTCAGATCTTTGAAAGCTATTATGATAGGTGCAAATGTTTTCAGTGGAAAAGATTTTGTTTGAATAGTTTTAATGAGGGATCTGACCAAACTCCAAATCATAATCTATTCCTACATGATTTTAGTAATTTTGTCAGATTAGTATTTCTATGGATTTATTTCTGAGATTCGGTAAACATTCCAGATAATTAAAATGGGTATATGACCAAAAAAAATATATACTATTTACATGACACTATTCCAGCCTGTGTTAATATTTTGTAGTTTCACACATACGCCTATCTATCTCTAGATATGTGTCATAAATATAAGAATAAGACATCCTGAAGAACTTTACAAATTATTTACATGCACATACAAGAGGAGCCAATACACGGTTGGAAATGAACGTGTAACAATTTGGTGCAGCAGCTTGACATCTAGTGAGGAGGAATATAGTGTCCAGTTGAAATTACTGTGTAGGAAAGACACTCTGCTTGCCTAAATTTATGGTAACTGCCAAAATGGAAATTTAATGAAGACTAGGACTATTATTATATTTCTTGTTCGTATGATAGCAAGTCGAGCAAGCATAGTGCTCCTCTAACATCTTTGCTTGGCATTTAATCAGTATGATAGAGGGAAGATTGCTGCTACCTGCTCTCACCATTATTAACAGGTTGTTTTTTTAATGTGGTGGAGATGCTAGTTAAAAGGATTTCACTAGTCTGATGGGTTGTCTGCTCTCTAAATAGGCTGGCGTGGAAGCAAAAACTAGTAGTACTCTTTGCTCTCATCACCCTTTCTCCCATTCTAGTCACATTCCCTTTACCTCTGCCAGTACCTTTGTTAGACTCTGTATTCCCTACACAGTTCCCTTCTCTCTGAAGATTGCTTTTCTGGTGCTCACTCCTCAGTAACAACTCTTGCTCTCCTTGATTTTTAACTCATCCAGTGTAAGTGGATGTTGGGGGGTGAAACTGGAACAGCTTTAAATATATTTCTTTTCATTAAACTTCAGGTGCTGTTTAAAAGTGTTACAGTTCTTGATAGTAATCTGTCCATGGAAACCCAAGTTTGCATACTTGCTCCTTCAGCCAGTACAATAACTCCTCGCTTAACGTTGTAGTTATATTCCCGAAAAATGCGACTTTAAGCAAAATGATGTTAAGCAAATCCAATTTCCCCATAAGAATTCATGTAAATGGGGGGATTAGGTTCTAGGGAAATTTTTTTCACCAGACAAAAGATATATATATATATGCACAGTATACGTTTTAAACACACAGTTTAATATTGTACACAGCAATGATGATTGTGAAGCTTGGTTGAGGTGGTGGAGTCAGGGGATGGGATATTTCCCAGGGAATGCCTTACTGCTAAATGATGAATTAGTACACGGCTGAGCCCTCAAGGGTTAACACGTTAATTTAGCCTCAAGCTCAACAAGGCAGCACAAATGGAGGGGAGGGAGACAGCATGGCAGACAGACACACATACCTTGTAGAGTAACTCCTCACTTAGTCATCCTGGTTAACGTTGTTTCGTTGTTACGTTGCTGATCAATTAGGGAACACGCTCGTTTAAAGTTGTGCAATGGTCCCTTATAACGTTGTTTGGCAGCTGCCTGCTTTGTCCACTGCTTGCAGGAAAAGCAGCCCGTTGCAGTTAGCTGGTGGGGGGTTGTGTGGGGGAAGAATAGCTCAGTGGTTTGAGCATTGGCCTGCTAAACCAAGGGTTACATCAGCATTGCCAAGTTTGATCTAAGTACCTCACATGGCCCCCATTAAGGCTGTATCTGAGCACCTCGTCTGAGAATGTGTTTTGTTTTTTAATTCGAGGGAGTACTGGATCCTCTTGTATGAAATATTGCATTGTTTAATATAAGCATTTGAGTAGAGATGTGCTGTGAAGCCCCAGTATTTTGTTGTCATGCTTCTGGTATAGATTTATATTATTAAACTGGTGTGTCTATAAAATTGAAAAGTTACTGCATGACCTGTTTTAGGACACTTAAAATAAATCTTTTATCAGTGAAGTGTCTTAACAGCCAACCAGCAAATTGATGTTATACAATAAACTAGAGTAGGTTAAAATTTGTCTACTTTGAGTCATGGAACTGAAACAAGGAAAAGGCACTGCACTTGTTTTCTAGCGATAGATTTGAAAGCTACATAGACCTTTCTGACAAAGCCTGGCCATCATATTTTCAAAATGCTTCCTTGTCGCTTTTCATGACTTATAGCGCAAATCATGGATAGTGATTAAAGAAGCAATGTGAATAAGATTTCTGCAGTGGATTCATGGACATAACCAATACAGTTGTGTTTGGGGTAGTCTGTACTGAGCTGATCATTGTTGGTCTGTGTTGAAGCCCCAATTTAATGCACTCATGATGGCCCATAGAACCAAAAATCTCTCTTGCTACAAAAAATTGTCCCCAGATCAGGTTTCCACAGTTACGAAAATGAGCTCCAAACTTGCTGGAGTAGATTGAAGTATTGCTTGCTGCAATAAGAAACAAAACTAGCTACTCAAAGTTCTAGGAGAATGGAAATTAGTTCTTTCTTTGCGCTCCAAAATAACTAACCTAACTGTAGATCCTAAGTGTATGGGTCATATAGTTTAAACTATGAATAAGGTACTGTGTACTGACTACATCAATTTTGAAGGGTATCTTTGAAAAATCATTGGCTGAAATCTTCTGTGTTGGGCAAGACTAGCATCAATATCATTCTCTGCTAGCTCAAACCACAATCCCCATGAGTATAAAGTGGCTTTGTGGATTAATGAAAAAATTTAAAGAATGTATGAAAGAGTACTGTGTGCTAGAAGCTTGTCCATTTTTGTAGTGGATGACTTAGCTTTAGCAAGAGTTTTTTTCAAAAATAAAAATAAATGACCTTGTTTTTCCATATTTCAGAGCCATATTAAATTCTCTTATGTCTTTTATGAATAGTTTAACTATTTCTAAGACTAAATTGTAAGCTGAAATATACCAACTGCATTTTCTGATCTGATAATGTGCAATGGGGTCCGATTCCATAAAGGAGAATTGAAATTATATCACAGAATATTTAGTGAAGTAATTAGCAGGGCCTGGGATAATCCAAAATTATCCAAACCAAAATTAAAATACACTTGTAATTATTTAAAGGAGACAATATAGCTAAGAGAACAGACCAAGTTGAAGGATAATTTTATGAAGAAATCAGAGCATTAGTAAGTTGCTTGTCTAGTCAAAATAATACAAAACAAAAACCAGAAGACAAAGTAGACTTAACAGGGATGGAGACAATGAGTCTGTCAATTGAGAAGATGGTAAGATGAACTGGGACCCTTTGAAGGATCCCTCTCTACAGTAGGATAGGGACATTAGGTGACTGCTTTGCGAGGTGTGCAGGATTTGCACATACATACTCAAATGCAGGATCTCAGGGCCTTAGTAGGGAAACAAAAATCAGTTTCAGTTTTACAAGAATCTATGATAAACAGGCTAAATGTTTTTTTCCGGAATTATTAACTGTACTGTGAGAGTTTCATTTGATAATAAATCACAGTAACAACAAAATTTTTTACTGTGGTTTTGTTTGATGTAATGCCATGAGCTGAGAATTGAGAGTTCCTAACACAGGTTGTAGGAATTTTCACTACATGCTCTGAAGTGTTTCTTAAACAGTCTGTACAGTTCTTGATAAATCTCCAAGAATATTGAAAGTCTCACTGCAGAGATCCAATAACTTCTAGCATCTGGCATTTTATGTACAGCATCTAAGATGTTTGTGTCATTTTAATGTAGCCTTCAAAATGTAGTACAGGGGAGTTGAAGAAATTTCAAAGATATTTTGAGATGTAACACTTGGTTACTTGATCGGTGCTCTGTGGAAATTCCTAAATGTTCCCAGTAAAAATCCTTTCTTGAGTTGTTTTAAAACCATTTTCTCTTATGATTTTGCTCAGAAAGAAATACCTTATACAATTATAAATACACGCATCATTCAAGACTTAATCACTAGTACTGCATAATACTTTAGTCAGCATTTTCCAGGAGTGGGTTTCTCAAACTGTCATACATCAGTACAGTATTTTTATGTGATGCCACAGCAAAACATTGCTTCCTGTCTAACACATTCTATTCCTAATCCCGTCCCATTTTTCATTTCTCAGGCCTTGTGAATGACAAAGATTCAAAAGATTCTATGACGGAAGGAGAGAATCTGGAAGAAGAGGAAGAGGAGGAAGAAGGCGGAGCAGAGACAGAAGAACAGTCTGGAAATGAAAGTGAAGTAAATGAGCCAGAGGAAGAGGTGATCACATTCATTTACCTTATTCTGCACTGTCCTTACATAGAAGGAAATAATACTTTGCACTTTGCAAATCATAAAGGCCTAAACCCTGTGGTGGGCCTGCACAAAGCCTCAAAGTCAGTGGATGCAGCATGGCTGTGCTGTGCACAGGGCCCTAGTTGCAGAGAGAATGTTTAGGTGGGACTCTAAACCCCATGTGCCGTGGAGTCACCAGTTCTGCTTGTGCTTCATGGAGGGAAGGATTCTACCTCCTAGCTGCTATGGAGAGTACCTGTACAAAAATCCATTTGCTCAGGTTATGCAAAAAGGGCCCTTAATGCCTGGCCCTTAGTAATCTCTCTCAACACCCCTGGGAAGGTAGGCAATACTATCCCCATTTTACATATGTGGAAAAGTGAACACAGAGCATTCAAGAGACTTGCCCAAAGAAATAGTGGCAGAGGGAGGGTTAGAACTCAATGCTGTCCTCAGTCCACAACCTTGTGCTCAGCCCAACAGCGTATGCTACCTCTCGGCATAGCTATTAATTTGTAAATAAAAAGCTATTTTTGTGCCATCTCCTATACCAGTTATTGGAGCAGATGCATTAACTATCATATAAAGGACCAAAACTAAAGGAAACGAGGCACCTTGTGCTGCTCATCATTTTTCCTGTGTAATAGGGATAATAAGGAGCATTTGAATCACGTCAGTCTTCCTTACTACTTCAGACTACTTCAGTAATCTTTTGAATCAAATTGATATAGCCAATAAAAAAGCAAGTGTGCAATACGCTAATATATGTGATCTTGAAAATTCTAACTTCTGTGGCTTATTGTAGCTCAAAAGTTGGTCTCTGTCACCAAGTTTGTCTCTCTTTTTGGTCCAATAAAATATATTACCTCACCCACCTTGTCTGTCTAATATCCTGGGACCAGCACAGCTTCAACAACACTGCATAAAACAGCTTGTCAGTTTAATCTTTGATAAAAAATTAGTCTGCTTTCAGATCAGTTTCAGTGGGGAAAATATAACTTGTTCAATAAACAAGTTTTGGAAACAAGATGAGGACCCGTGCATAGTGCAGATCAAGAGTTAGTGTGACAGTAAGATGAGTATTCAAAAACTGATCAGTAAAAGTTGCTAGATGGCATGGCATTATCATTGGAAGCAGACTACATTGCATGTTGTGATCAAAGATCAATCAATCGATTATACAGCATTTCATGGCAGTGAGGACTGTAAACAGTGAATGCACTTAATGTTTCTCTCATTAAATTATGTTTAAAATGTAGCATGTCATTTAAAATTTAAACTTTAAATATACTATTTCAGGAGTGCTCAGACAACGATGAGGAGGAGGGTGAGGAAGAAGAGGAAGAGAATACTGATTATCTCACAGACTCCAATAAGGAGAATGAAACTGATGAAGAGAACACAGTACGTGCCATTGCTTTTGAATAATGAGACCGGTTTTACATGCTCAGTTTTCTTGACAGAATATTTTTAGCAGATAATGCTCATTAGAGATTAGGGGACATACACTAAAAAATACTCTCAAATGTTCTTTCAAACAAAAACCAAGTTCACTTTGACATTTGCAACCCCTTAATGTTTGATTTTCACAGACATTCGTACAAATGCTTTTGCTTACAAGACTCTTTTAGGAAAGTGAAAGTGTCACAAGTAGTCATGAAAATGTTCATTCACATTGGAAGAGATTACATTGCCATTGTGAAAACACTGAGTGGACTGTTTAAAAAAAGGGGAAGTTTTGACATGCTATTGAGGTAACGAATATTTCCAGCAAATTGACATGGTAAAGTAGATTCTCCTTTGAGTCACAGAATTGTAATAAGGAGGCAAGACAAACAAACAAAAAGCAGCAGTGAAGAAATGGTGGGAGTGTGTTGTTACCTCACCATCAAAAGCAACCACATCAAATCCGGTCATCCAGCTGTGTGCCTGGAGTGTGGTCTAATAGTAAGATGGTGAATGATCACCCCAAATGTTACCACAGCACATCTGTGGTAACATCTGAGAAAGTAGCATATTGAGGTATTTGCTGTGTTATATTCTGATTACCTCCATTCAGATCAAAAAGACACACCAAATGACACAGTCACTTGGATCATGGAAACAAGCAGCACCATTGCCGGGGCGTGAAACAGGTGTGATGGAGAATGAGGGCCTATATATACAGCCTTTGATGCCACTGTCTCTTGGGTGATGGTATTTGCTTAGTACTAGTCAGCAGTTCTGACATTAATGAAATGGAGCCTTTAGCCCAGAGAGGGCACCCAAGGAGGTCATTCAGCTGTTGGAGAGTGGAAAGAAGGGTGTTATGCAAGAGATTCAGCAGAGACTGCTGAGGTTGTCTTGAAACATTCTGCTGCTGCCTCACTGGATGGTGCAGAGGCAGAACCAATTGCCCCCCCCCGAGCTGAGTGTCTTGTTTAATATTGTTAGGTCTACAGTTTTGTTCCACTTAAAAAGAATAAAAATTCATAGACTAAAATGTGTTCTCAAGAACCATATGCCAAACAACCACAAAGCCTCTCTGTAGATAACTAACTAGGGTCTCATTGCATCAGTGTGCCCTTACATCAGCTGTCCCATGAATGGACGATGATTACTATTTATAGTAGAACCTGCTATATGTGTGTGCTTTACAAATATTTAAGGGCAGTCCCCTCTGAATAAGCATTCTAATTCCCCAATCTAAGAATTACAGCCAAATCAATCAGTTGCAGATGGGGAGAGAATATTATTTTGTATATATTGTAGGCATGATATCTAAAATACAAATCAATGTGCCGACTGTATTGCAACATATTGCAAATCATCACAGTTTTTAGGCAGTGATCAATGTTAGTAAACATTAGAGCAGTAAACACAAAAATTCCTAAACTGAGCAAATCCATTAACATTTTTTTTCCTTCAACAATTTTTTTTAAACTAAACCCATGACAAATTTTGTCAGAGATACAAGCAGAGTAATTTTCTTAGTAATTCAGATCCATCCTGAACTTCACTATTGCTGAAATTAATGTAACAGAATATTTGTCTTCTATAACAGGAAGTAATGATTAAAGGAGGAGGACTTAAACATGTTCCTTGTGTAGAGGATGAGGACTTCATTCAGGCATTGGATAAAATGATGTTGGAGAATCTTCAGGTATTAGTCCTTGTTATTGTCTTGGATTAAATAAGCACCTTTACTGCATAGTTTATTCTGAAATAAGTGGTTGCACCATGGGATGTGGGGGGTTTTTCGTACTCTGTTTTTGGCTGCCTTCCTCCAGTGCTAGGCTTTCTTAATTCTGCACAACTGCTATGAGGCTTTTTTTTGAGATACCAGGCCTTCTGCTCACCTTCCTAGGTAGGGGCCTTTTGAGGTGGGAAGAACAGTCATGAAAATCAGTCTTGGGTGCTGAGGTGGTTTGGCTCAATCCTGTGCTTTCACGAAAGCCTCCCTTTCCCCCCTTAATCTTTACTCCCTCTCCTGTCATTACAAATATCCTGCAGCTCTGAATGCTAAATGGAGCTCTATTAATCCTGTGCTTTATTGACCAGCAGGTGTGCTTTTGAGATGCACCCATCCTGCCAGCTGAGGAAGGGAGAGAGAATCCAAGATTCAGTCTTGGGTCTGCTGTTTGATAATATCCTGATTTTTAATTGTGAAGTTTAGATAAAAAGGCAATATTAAATTGCTTCTGCTATTACAGTAGTACTGCTAGACACCACATAGATGAATTGGCCTTTGGATGGTGCCATCCTAATTGACTGAAAAGATACACAAAGAAATTCTCATGTCTTCTTGATGAGCCTACTGATGTTGCTGGAGTGGCGGAAGTTATAGTTTTTACTTGTTTCTTTGAATGCTAGTGATATTTCGGGGAGATATTTTATTATGCAGACTAATTCAAACATGCTGCTAGGGAGTAAGTTTTCACTCTTGTAACATCCAGTGGGACATAATTAATTATTTGCTGATGGTGCATCTTCTAAAACAGGCATCGTAAGTAGCCTTTTAACAAGAGTCAGATCTGTTCACCCACTTTAGTAAAGTAGACTCAATATAAAAAATGTTTCCTGAACTTAATGCAACCTTGTCAAATGCTGTAAAACTGCTAAATTATATTATTTCTATCGTCAGAACACTCAATTCCAGATACTTTCAATATGGCTTGTGACTGGAGATATGTTCTGAGTGCAAATATATCCTTTTTCTTACTTATGTAAAATTCATATCAAGAGGAAAAGTTTTGAGCTGGTTATTTTTTTAAAGCTCAGAAATGAGATATTTGTATTTCTGGAAGGTGACTATGCAGAAAATGTTTCCAGTCCAGCATTGGCTGTTTAATGTGGCATACCTAATTGATGTATTTGATCAATTAAAATATGTTGAATCTGTTAGTAGAGGGATGCAATACAAACATTTTTAAAATTACAGATAAGGCAGTGGCCATTTTGAGAAAACAGACTGGCCAGGGGGAAAGAATAGAAAATAATGCCTTAACCTCATTTGAATTTCTTAGTGACTTCTGGGGAAGGATGGAAATTTCCGAGGACACTGTGGAAGGAGCAGTTAGTGATCATATAGGAACTCTATAAAATGAGCTCAAATACTGTTTCAAGAATCAGTGATTAAGGAATGGAAGTAGTATGGCTGGAGGATAATTGCTTTTAATAAAGCAGCTGTAAATTGTTTTCTTCTGCCCAATAAATATATGGAGATGCTAATTGATTCTTTCAACTGACTGCTCAATAAAGATAAAGACTATGACACAGACACACTGCCATTTTTGGCTTTATGCATCATGTGATTATCCATACATAGGATGTTAAGCATTATAAATGTTGCTGCCATTTGAATTTACATAGCATATCAATGGCTAAAATAAAAACAAAACAGATGACATCTGGAGAATAATTTGCTACTCTGTTGCAAGCACTGTATCAATAATAGAGTAACTGGAATATTATAAAAAAATCTGAATCCAGAATTACTGATCTTAATATTATATCCAGTTTTATTTGAATTGTTTCTTTAATTTTAAAAATCATTCACAAATCCCTTTAAAATTGAGTTTATTTTCTCATTGTCATTTTCTAAAATAGCATTCTGCAATGTTGTCAATTCTATGTAATGAATATAAGAGGGTAAGAAATGTAGGAACTCGGAAGGAAACAAAATACATTTTAATGAGACTGTACACGTGTATAGCTGTGTTATTTTAGAAGGTAATTGACATTTTTTATGAAAAATGAATTGTGAAAACAACAAAGCTTTCATATTTTCAGCATTTGATTGCCTAGAGCATTTTGCATCCCCTTTCTCTTTAGCAACGGAGTGGAGAATCTGTGAAAGTACATCAGCTGGATGTTGCTATTCCTCTGCATCTCAAGAGTCAGCTAAAGAAGGGTCCACCCTTGGGTGGTGGGGAAGGAGAATCAGAGTCGGGAGACACAATGCCATTTGTCATGTTAACTCGAAAAGGCAACAAACAGCAGGTAAGGGGTTATCTGGATGTAAGTAAACATTTTCCTTTGTCACAACACAGAGTGTGGTTTCTTCATCTTTATTTCTTAGAATGGGATGCAGTCCTCTGTTTCTGTTGATGGGAACTCCCTGGAATTCTAAATTCTTACTAGGAGTCGTGTAGAGGACCACTTTATACCATTATTTGTTTTTATATTAAGTTCTCTAATTAGACCAAAGAGAGATGCTGAGCAATGTTTGTTATGTATACAAAGTACAGGCGCAGTTTAACTGGCAGCTGAGAATTTGAATCCATGCTGTTATAAGATGCCACTGGAACTTGGAAAGCCAGCATGATTAACATCAGCAATAGGAGTAATATACTCAAGGGAGTGTCACAGATCTAGTCGAGCTCCCACTCTTGCACACTCACTAGATTGCTGATGAGATCCATCTCATTAGACCCCAGGTGCTTTAAGCCTCCAGAATCTAAACATAAGTCCAGGCACTGCCCCGGCTTGGCATTTCTGAGCATGCTTTCAGGGTGTAAATCCTGTCTAGCACCCCCTTCCGAGAGCTGAGAGACTGCAGTTCAACTGCCTAATCACTGGGGACCAGTGCTGACCTTTTAAGCTTCCCAGGAGCTTAAACATGTCCTCTCCCAGAATTCCAGCCATGTGGGCACTTTTACCATTTTCTTCTTCAGGGGCATGTTGATAGTATAAGCCAAAAGACATGGCACAAGATTCTAAGACACCATTACTCTTTATTTAATAGTACAAGAAACACACAAATGTAGACAAAATAATACACACACCTATATGCACTTCTTTGAATAATGTCACTATGGCTGCTCCACTTGAGGGGCGCATGCATTCTATGCACCTGCGATCAGAGATTTTCTTCAGCAGTAGGTATGCACCCTAGGTATCCCCATGCCCCATACCAAGGATGTATAGGGCTATGGCAGACAAACCACACTCCATTTCTTCTCAACTTCCTTGGCGTCAGGTGGAGTATCTAGTGGTACCTGCTTGTGCAGCCACTTACCCCACTTGCTCTTGGTATTAGTTTACCTAAATTAGTTTAGGTTTTTATAGGTTTTATATTGGTTTAGTTTTATTTTTTTTCTATAAACTTAGGCTTTTAGCCTCTCCCCTTCCCCACACCCCCTTCAGGTGAGAACCCACCTTCTCTGAAGGAGCTTTCTTTTCCTTTTCCTTTGGGCGTACCTAAATCCCCAGGATTCAAACATTGCCTCACTTGCCGGGAGTCCTTCCCAGTTAGTGATGACTACTCGCACTGTATCCACTGTTTAGGGGGTACTCAAATGCAATTGAAGTGTAAGGTTTGCTCAGGTTTCAAGAGATGTTTCAGGAAAGACAGGGAGATAAAGTTTTGTCTCATGATGGAATGCTCTCTCCATCTTACATCATAATAGCGATCCTCTACCCCCTGACCCTCCGACAGCAGTTTTGAAGTGACCACAGTCCCCCACCAACCTCTGCACCTTTATTACCTTCCAGACCTGTGGGGGAGAGATCTGCAGTGCTGACAGTGTGAAGTCTCCAGCCAAAAGGCTATCTAAATCTCCTCAAAAAGAACCTGGCCCTAAGAGACCTGCTGTACCAAAAACCTCCAAGTGAAGGTTCCAAGTGGTCTCAGTACCAGGGGTCCCTCTACTCTGAAATTCTCAAGTACCTCTAAAACCCACGGTACCCATCACCTGGTACCAAAACATACCTTGATATAACTGAAGCATGATTGAGGTGTCTGAGACTCTAAAAATTCTATGCTGAGGAAGATGGTACTATCTGAGACCTGTTACCAGATTTGCCCGTTACTTTGGGGTACGCTAATTTATTAGGGTTACTCTTTTGGGGGGGGTTTCTGTAATTCTGTTAATGTAATGCTTTTGTCACTTGTGTTTTCATATGGAGGTCCACTTCTCCCTTCTGCAAGTCCCCTCCCAATGGAGCTATCCTGCAGGACCTAGGTTCCCCAGGACTGGGTTCTTCCAGAACCAGACACACACTCACACTCTCAGCACTTTCACGCTGACCCCTTAGATGTCCCTGGACTCAGGGGGCTAGGTCACACAGCACTTTCAAGCTGCAACCCTTATATGCCACAGGTACCGCATCAGACTAGAGTAAGCCTGAGCAGGCTGGGTCGAACAGCACTTTCAGGCTGCCACGCTTATATGCCCCCGGACTCAGCGGACTGGGTCAAGCAGCACTTCCAAGCTGTCACCCTCGTATGTCACAGGTTCAGCACGTCCCTATCCCCACTTTCATGTTACAATTGTACTGGTAGTAACCCACTTGATGAGCAAACCCCACAGTATTTTTGGGCGCTACAGAGATCTTTAGCTTAGGTAAGAGAAGTGTTGTTGCAGAGTAAATGGGGAAGCTAACAACACAAAAGAGTAAAGTTCAGAGGGGGGGGGGAAGCAACTAGCTTAACCATAAAAGTTATTTATTGAATAATAGTGATAACTACACAAGGAGCCTAAACAAACATAACAGTTACATTATTAAAGGTTACAAAAGTCATATATAGAAAACAAGTCAGGGTTAGAAAGTTATACCTGAGGTAGAAAAGAAAACAAAGAGAGAGAGCTGGTGTCTCACCCATTCTCTGAAGCTTGAATTGTTCAGGGTTCCCAGGTGGTGGTGGTGATAGCTCAGGGTCCTGAGTGCTGGAGACAGGCAGAGCCCCCAGCACGATCAGTCAGGAGAAGATGAAATCCCAGTGGAACTGATGCAGAGTTTGGATCCATGCATCAGAACACTTACTGGAGTGTGGGTAGGTTTTTTTGGTAGGGAAACAACAATGGTTCAAGGGAGAACACTAGATTTGTTTATGGGTAAACTGATGACTCAAGGGTTTTCTTTAGGCTAGACAATAGGGGCTGATCACTCCTAGCTATGGGTGGTGTTTCTTCCAAGGAGCTCACAGTGCAATTAGGGTCAAGTATCAGAGGGGTAGCCGTGTTAGTCTGGATCTGTAAAAGCAGCAAAGAATCCTGTGGCACCTTATAGACTAACAGAGGTTTTGCAGCATGAGCTTTCGTGGGTGAATACCCACTTCTTCACGAAAGCTCATGCTGCAAAACCTCTGTTAGTCTATAAGGTGCCACAGGATTCTTTGCTGCTAGTGCAATTAGGCTAATTCAGTATTTTGGATATCAATCAAAGATTCATTATCAGACCAATAATGAATTGGTCTGATAACTGCTGAGCTGGGTGTGTGCAGGCGTAGGTTCATTAACATCTGGAGCAGAGATTCCCCAGGATGCAGTGCTTCCCTGCTTTTCTGGACCCAGAGTTCAGTGGGGTTCTTGCCTTAGAATCTCTGTTCTCCATTCTGTATGCTAATGGAGATGCCTCCCTGTCCCATCTTTGATGCAGATGAGGCTAGGGGAGTTGCCTTAATTCTGTCACCCTTGTCAGGAGGGGTATAGGTGTGTCTCCCACCGCCCTTCACTGCTCTCTGCAAGTCTTTTCTCTGATCGGTTTTGGTTCAAGCAGAGGCTGCGGGGAAGCCGAGGGGGGGGTGTCCTTTCATGAGTCAGACAGGCTGGACATTGCGCCTTGGTTCCCCAAGAACACAGAGCTGACTAGTATCAGACCTCTGCTGCTGCTTCGGTGCCCAGATCAGTCGTTCTGACATTAGTGTACTCTGCACCACAGCCTCCTACATCTGAGACTCGTCTAGTTTCTGCACAGATTCATTCAGTACTGAAGCAGTTTTGATTCTCCAGAAGTTTATTCATCTCTGATGAACCTGAGTGCCCTCTTGTTGAGTTCAGCAAGACTTCCAGTATCACAGCCAGAATTATTTCCAGTACATTATCAATAACCACTGGTTATTGATATCTATCATTCAATCAATCAACAGTTGATACCAGTTATTATCAATAACAATTGCTAGTGGTTCCCTGATACCCATGTGGACAGACAGACACTTCCTAGTACTCCACCATTGTCTGCCCCCATTCTGGACTATGCAGAAGACAGCTCTTCTGACTCCCAAATTTCCATACAAGGCTCCTTTGATTATCAACCCAGGTCTGATTCCTATGAATCTGTCTCCTTGAGGAACACTTCAAAACACAGGCAGTCTCACACTGTTCATCTTTCTTGGTATCTCTGGCCATCCCCAATGGCCATATTGAGATCCTTGAGCAGCCTACTGCCAGCAGTTCTCCAAGGCACTGAACTCTCGGAATCCCACAGATAGCGCTCTCCTGTTTCCTGTCCCCCGCATCAATCCCAGTCATGAGAAGAATTGTTGAAAGAACAAGAAAAAAAAGCTGATGAGGAGGTTACCCCTCAGATTAATATTTCATCATCCTCTCCAGGTGAGGCTGTTACCCCTCCTCCACCTACTATAGATGATTTCAAAGTTTCAGAACTTGATGAAGAGAGTGGCTAATACTCTGCAAATACCATTCGAAGAAATCCAGAAGACCCAACGTAGGCTGTTGGATATTCCACATGAGTGGCTTTACCTACAAATGAGGCATTATTGGAGTTTCAAAGACAATTTAGCAAACCCTGGCCACTGCTCTGATCCTCTAAGAGAGCGGATGACAAATACTGTGTTCTGGCTAGGCGTTCAGAGTTTTTGTTTTCATATCCTGCCCCATCTCTTTGGTTGTAGATGTGGTGAATGAATGCAACAGGCAACATCGTTTGAAAACTGCCCCGCATAACAAAGACTAAAAGCGCTTGGACATTTTTGGTCACAAGAGCTACTCCTCTGCTACTCTGAAATTCCGAAATTACTAGGGGATTCTTGCTAAATACAACCATGTCATGTGTAGCAAGTTTAATTAACATAAGAACATAAGAAAGGCCGTACCGGGTCAGACCAAAGGTCCATCTAGCCCAGTATCTGTCTACCGACAGTGGCCAATGCCAGGTGCCCCAGAGGGAGTGAACCTAACAGGCAATGATCAAGTGATCTCTCTCCTGCCATCCATCTCCATCCTCTGACGAACAGAGGCTAGGGACACCATTCTTACCCATCCTGGCTAATAGCCATTTATGGACTTAGCCACCATGAATTTATCCAGTCCCCTTTTAAACATTGTTATAGTCCTAGCCTTCACAACCTCCTCAGGTAAGGAGTTCCACAAGTTGACTGTGCGCTGCGTGAAGAAGAACTTCCTTTTATTTGTTTTAAACCTGCTGCCTATTAATTTCATTTGGTGACCCCTAGTTCTTGTATTATGGGAATAAGTAAATAACTTTTCCTTATCCACTTTCTCAACATCACTCAAATTCTTTTATTGAACATCTCCCACAGGAACAAAGGGAACATTTTCAATCCATCATTATTGAAGGACAGCTCTTTATAAGAAACAACTTTGCTAGCCTCTCTTGACACATTTGATACAGCAGCTCGCTTCATCTCCACAGCAGCTGTCATGCGTCGAGCCTCATGGTTGTAATCCTCAGGAATTGAGAAGCTGAAAACACGGTAGAAGATCTTCCCTTTGATGGACTTCTGTGGACTCACTGAACAACTAATAGTCTTTATGTTCTCTCAAGAATTCAAGGTGACCCTCCGCCCACTAGGGATTTTTACATTGGCAAATAAGAAAAGATTCAGTAGGTCACAGACATCCCAGAGATCTTGTCTGTCAGTTTTTACCTATAGCAGCATCAGACCCTCCTAAAAAAGAAAACTAGGTTCCAGACAACCTAACTGTTCTTATCAGCCAAGCGTTCATTTTGACACCTTGGTCGAGGGTCACGAACATTTCCACATTCTTGATCTGATGCTGCAGCATCCTACCCACATCCTCTCCCACCTTTTGTAGGTCGTCTCTCCCATTTCTGCACCTTATGAGAGCAGATTGCTTCCAACGGATGGGTTGTGGAGGTTCTAACATCGGGATACTCCATTCATTTTCTGTCCTGTCACTTTTCAGAGATCCATCTCACAAGCTTCTCCTGAGGCAAGAGGTTCTGTCGCTTCTCCACAAAGGAATTGTGGAACTAGTTCCCACACAGTATGGAGGGAAAGGATTTTATTCCAAATGCTTCCTGGTTCCCAGAAAGATGGGCAGGTGAACACCAATCCTAGATATCAGGATTCTCAAGATCTTTGTCAAAGTAGAAAAGTTCAGGATGATGACATACACATGTACTCAGGCAGGTATCAGAAATTTGCCAGTACTCTTTACCACTCTGTTTTCTTCTCCAAGCACAGTTCTGACTCTCAGCACCTTTTAACCATCCTTGTTTTCCCTTAGATTCCTTTACATGGGGGGGAAACATTTTCCACTCTGTTCAAAATAGAGAATGTCTTCTTAATCAATCTCGAATGAATGAATGAATGAATGGGGGAGAGAAGATCCCAGCATCTTCAGGACTCTACAGCCTCTGCAGAATTTCCTGAAAACAGACTTTCAGTTTCAGATGAAGTTGCGGTGTTTGCTATTTTAGGTTTTCGAAAGAGCTGCTATTCTAGCTGAATTTGTTCAACTCAGAAATCAGTGATTTTCTAAAAGGTCTCTTTTTGATTCTGTTTGAGCCAAGTATAGGGGAAAATTCTGCTGTGAGTTTAAAACCACTGAAAATGGAAACTTTTTATAAAACAAAAAACCCAACTCTTCCTTGGTGCTAGTGGCATTTGGCTTTTTGGTGCCATTTTCCTCTAAGCCAGTGGTCCCCAACATGGTGCCCATGGGCACCATGGCGCCTGCCGGGGCATTTATGTGCGCCCACCTAGTGCCCAGCAGGGGAGAGAAGCTGCGGCCCTGCGCCTGACGGGGACAGAGAACTCTGGGGCTGCGGGCGCCGGTGTTCTCGGTCCCTGGCAGGCACGGGGCCGCGGCTTAAGCCGGAGAGAAGCTGCGGCCCTGCACCTGCCGGGGACCGAGAACTCCAAGGCTGCAGGCTGCGGGCACCGGTGTTCTCAGTCCCTGGCAGGCGCGGGGCCCGCATAGTGCCCAGCAGGGGAGAGAAGCCGGGGCCCCGCACCTGCTGGGGACAGAGTACTCCTGCGGGTGAAAAATTATTGGCACCCGCCACACTCTTCTGAAAACATGAATGTGCTACTGGCCACAAAAAGGTTGGGGACCACTGCTCTAAGCATCCCAAGTCATGCAGTTGTCCTTGCCCAATTGTCTGGTTACTTAGATATATAGTGCGTATGTTTGAGCGTTTCTGGATAAGTAATGCATACAATGCACTAAAAAGTGCCTAGTATTTACTGAAGATGCTTTTCTATTCAGGGATGTCATGGCTTTTTAAAAATATCTTTTACATTTTGGGGGGCATCTAGTGATGGTGAAAATGAGTGATGATAGTGGCTGGAACCAGGCAGACAAAGGAGGTACTATGCAATCTGCTTTCCAATCCACCTAAGTTCTCATCTTCAATGCCTCTGGATCTTTGACTAAGCCAAGACAGCCAGCCATGCCAAACTTTTGTGGTTTTATGACTTGGTTAAATTACTGCTAAGGTACTAGGATGGAGACCACTAACTTAATTTTCACTTTGAATTGGATTTGAATCTGGTTCTACAGAAGTGGTAAGTCTTTGTTTCCTCTTATTAGCATCACATTAGTTTCCACTTATTTAGCATTACTAAACTGTGGTAATTATATATATATATATATTGTTAATCATGTTCTAGTATACTGTACAGCAGTGATTCCCTCTGATTCCACTCAGCAGCAAAGTCCTAGAGAAAATCAAGAGAGACAAGGCTCAGGTTATCATGATCATCCCGGTGTGGCCTCTCCAGCACTGGTTCGGAACACTATCGAACCTGTCGGCGATCCCTCAGTGGCCCCTGACGAACTGACCGGACCTGCTGTCACAGGATCACGGTCGACTCTTGCACCCCAACCTTGCGTCCCTCCACCTTACAGTGTGGATGTTGCGTGGCTGAACCCTGAGCAACGGCCCTGTTCAGAAGGGGTCCACAAGGTCCTCCTCGAGAGTAGAAAGCCCTTGACTAGACTGACTTACCTGGCAAAGTGGACGAGGTTCTCCTGCTGGGCGGCCAAACGGGGCATCACCCCCTTCGCATTCTTCGGTGCAGTCGATCTTAGACTACCTGCTTCATTTGAGGAACCAGGGCCTGGCACACTCCTCTATCAGAGTGCATTTGGTGGCCATTTCTGCCTTTCATCCATCAATCCAGGGGCAGACGGTGTTCTCCCATGACATGACAGTCAGGTTCCTCAGAGGTCTTGAGAAATTTTTTCCACAAGTTCGGTCCCCAGTCCATCAGTGGGATCTCACCTTGGCTCTGTCCAGGCTCACGGGCCCGCCCTTTGAGCCTTTGGTCTCGTGCTCCCTGTCTCACCTATCGTGGAAGGTAGCTTTCCTGATGGCGGTGACGTCAGCAAGGCGAGTCTCTGAGCTGCGAGCCCTGAGCTCAGAACCGCCGTACACGGTCTTCTGTAAGGACATGGTCCAGCTCCGGCCCCACCCGGCCTTCCTTCCCAAGGTAGTGTCTACTTTCCACATGAGCCAGAACATCTTCCTTCCAGTCTTCTGCCCTGAGCCCCATGAGACTGGTGAAGAGAGGCACCTTCACGCGTTGGATGTACGAAGGGTCCTGGCTTTCTACCTAGATCGGACAAAGCCTTTCCGTAAGTCAATTTAGCTTTTCATCTCTGCAGCTGATAGAATGAAGGGCCTCCCGGTGTCCACGCAGAGGATTTCTAAGTGGATCACCTCTTGCATTCGCCCCTGCTATGAGTTGGTGAGAGTTCCTCCGCTGCTGATCATCAGAGCCCATTCAACCATCATGCAGGCATCTTCGGCGGCCTTCCTGGCACACTTCCCGATCCAGGACATCTGTCTAGCCGTGACGTGGTCTTTGGTGCACATGTTCACGGCCCACTATGCCATCACTTGGCAGGCCAGAGACTACGCTGGGTTCGGCAGAGCTGTGTTGCAATCTACATGTCTGTGAACTCCTACCCAACTGCAAGGGGTACTGCTTGGGAGTCATCTAACTTGAATGGACATGAGCAAGCACTTGAAGAAGAAAAGATAGTTACCTTTTTCCGTAACTGGTGTTCTTCGAGAAGTGTTGCTCATGTCCATTCCACAACCTGCCCTCCTTCCCCACTGTCGGAGTTTCCAGCAAGAAGGAACTGATGGTGGGGGGAGCCGGCGACGCCCTATAGACTGCGGCATATGCATGCCACTCCAGGAGGCGCCGGAGCCGGTCCCCTATGGATACTATTGAAGGAAAAATCTTCCGGCACCGGTGCATGTGGCAAGCACACGCACACCCTAAGCTGAATGGACATGAGCAACACATCTCGAAGAACACCAGTTATGGAAAAAGGTAACTGTCTTTTCTGAGTTGTCTTCCCATCAGAAGTTGTGCTGAACTATATACAATAGCTGCTTTTGGTGTTGATCTATAATGCAGAAGAGCAAGGAACAGATCTTCCTGCTATAGGATTTTTCTTGGCTGTCTGTACAGCTCTCTCAGCCTATCCATTCTCTTGTGGGTAATGTGGGCTGCTAGTAATATGACCAAAAAACATATTTCATTTGGAATGACTTTAATTCTGTTGCTGTGAACTGTGGTCTGTTGTCTGTCACTAGTTCTGGAATACCGAAGTGAGCAAAAGTGCACTTCAGTTTCTTGATAACACTGTGACATGTTGTGTCTTTCAAGTACATTATTTCTATATACCTGGAACCGTAGTCCACGACAACAGGTAATTATGCCCTCTGAATCTGCATAAATCTGCAGGTTGTCTATTCAAAGGTCCCTCTGGTAGAGGTGTTTGTACATTCTAGGGTTCAGCATTTTCTTAAGTTGATTTGTACCGGATCGCCTTTCAAAAGTCCAATATCAAATCCTCCATCGAATTCTTCCACCTTTCTCAGTAGACCCATCCTGACTGCCACACTGCAGCTGAGATGGTTGTTCGTCTTTGATCACATGTACTCGGCATGCATAGCTTTTGTCTTTGTTTTCTGAGGTAAACAGGCCCATTTAGTTCAGAATACCTTCAGGGCTAGTCAGAGCTCTGTTAGGTGACTTCAGCTCTGGGAGGGATTGATGGCAATTATAAGGCTTTGTCTACACTATGCACCTTTTAGCGACACAGCTGTGACACTACAGCCGTGCCGCTAAAAGGTGCGCAATGTAGCTGTTGTTTGTCAGCAGGAGAGCGCTCTCCTGCTGACAAAAAAACTTCCACCGCCAACGAGCGGCAGCAGCTTTGTCGGTAGGAGAGCGCTCCTGCCGACAAAGCACTGTTCACACTGGCGCTTTTTGTCGGTAAAACTTTTGTCGTTTGGGGGTGTGGTTTTTTTAACACCTCTGAACAACAAAAGTTTTGCCAACGAAGTTCCAGTGTAGACAAAGCCTCAGTCCCTTCTGAGATGACTGTAACTTTTAGTTCCTGTGTCAGTTTTAAAGTCAGTCATGCCATGAATATTCAGTTTCATTCTCCAGGCAGGCTCCATGTCCTCACAAGTGATAGATCCCAGAAACAATGGGTCTTAGTTGTCTGTAATATGAGTCAACTCCCTGAATCCTTTGGTGTGGCAGAGAGCTGCAAAATCCATATTTCATAGATGTAATATTACAACATGAGCCTCTGGCTGGACATGCATCATCTCTTGGGATATGACTATTTCCACACTTTGTGCATGTATGCTGGAATTTGTCCCTCCTGATAGTTCTTGCTCTCCTTGCCTTAAGAGTTTTATTATAATGACTTTTAACACTCAAGTGTCTATCAAGCTTCTAAGCTAGCTTCGGGTTTTTCAAGTTGCTCCTGCCCATTTGTTCGGTTTGACTGCTTTGTATCTGTATAGCTGTGGGTAGGGTTAAATCTCTCCAACTTTAGCTGCTGTGAAAGGTTTTTATCTGTTGCCCCAATAACCAGACTCTCTCTGATACTGCATTCCCAAAATCGCAGTTTTCAGCCAGTGTATGCAGAACTTTCCTAAAACTTTCACCTTTTTTTCCTGTTTTTTTTTTTTTTAATGAAAACATGCTCTTTCATAAACCATATTTCTCTGGGATAGAAAGTATCCATCAAACACGTCCAGAACCCTTTCATAGTCATCTTTGTGACTGTCTTCAGGAAAGTCAAAGGATTTAAAAATATGCTGTGCTTGCTTCCCCATAGCATAAATTAGAGAAGATACAGGTATATCTCCAGTTTCTTTGTGGAGTTTGTTTGCAATTTTAAATCTTGTAAAATACTTCCAGTCTGTCTATTCTGAAGATTTGTCAAAGCTGAAATTCTCTGAAATTGTCTTTGAAGAATGACATTAGATCCTTCAACCTTTGTTGTTGTTCTCCTTCTGATTCTTTTCTTAATTTACTCCTGACACCATGTCCTGTACTCCTGTATCAGAGATTTATACGCACTAGATGTGTTTATCATATGGCAGTGTTTAGCTTAATTAAGGTATTTTATACACAGCACCACCTACTGACTGAAAAATATGATACAGTTTAGCATTCCATTACACATTCTACACAGACTGAGGTTTTCGTGGTTTGGGAAATATGGTCTTAGAGAAAAATATTTTAATTGAAACAATTGAGTCCCAGTCATTTAGGGGACAGAAAAGTGGTTCAGGCAAATACTGTAGAAACATGTTAACTTGCATAGACTTGGAGACACATTGCAAATTATTTAATCTTATGATTTATTAAGTGAAGACACACAATAAAAGGAAAACACATAATAAAATACACTGTGTTCCTTAATGTCCTGATCTGACTAATGTATACGAGTTTTTGTAGAAGTAAGGAGATATTAGTTGTATGAGACATCACTTTTCTGAGAGGTGAGAGAGGCCACAATTTTGTGTGTATATTAACAAAATTGCATTTACCACTTCTTCCCCTTTGTTGCCCTTTACAGTAGTTTGGGACCTCTTTTCTTGAACTAGTTATGTTGCTTGCAATGGTAGTAATATATTTTTATAGTGCTATTAGAGGGGGGAAAACAGATACTTGTATATTAATATTACTTTTTTGTGTGTACATTCATGCAGGATCTTATCATGGTGTATGTTTTATTTAAACAAACATTTAACTCCCAAATATATACATCATAGTATTTGTGCTATTGAGTATGAAAAGCAATAAATAAAATCCTATCTGTTAACTGGTAAAAGGTTTTATATACCAACTTCAGTGATCACAAGTCTAATTCCAAACTTGAGAATTCTGTTTTCACGTCAGTGGGTTGACTTGTGATTTACATTTTGAATTACTTTTAGTAAAGAATAAGAGTTATTTTTGTGTGCATGTACGTATCTGGGTTTCGTAGTAACAGTTTACTTTTTTTATTTCCTTTGGCATTCATAGAATCATAGAATATCAGAGTTGGAAGGGACCTCAGGAGGTCATCTAGTCCAACCCCCTGCTAAAACCACGACCAGTCCCCAACTAAATCACCCCTTTCTCAAGCCTGACCTTAAAAACCTCTAAGGAAGGAGATCCCACCACCTCCCTAGGTAACCCATTCCAGTGCTTTACCACCCTCCTAGTGAAAAAGTTTTCCCTAATATCCAACCTAAACCTCCCCCACTGCAACTTGAGACCATTACTCCTTGTTCTGTCATCTGCTACCACTGAGAACAGTATAGCTCCGTCCTCTGTGGAACCCCCTTTCAGGTAGTTGAAAGCAGCTATCAAATCCCCCCTCATTCTTCTCTTCCGCAGACTAAATAATCCCAGTTCCCTCAGCCTCTTCTCATAAGTCATGTGCTCCAGCCCCCTAATCATTTTTGTTGCCCTCCGCTGGACTCTTTCTAATTTTTCCACATACTTCTTGTAGTGTGGGGCCCAAAACAGGACACACTACTTCAGATGAGGCCTTACGAATGCCGAATAGAGGGGAATGATCACGTCCCTCGATCTGCTGGCAATTCTTCTACTTATATAGCCCAAAATGCCGTTAGCCTTCTTGGCAACAAGGGCACACTGTTGACTCATATCCAGCTTCTCGTTCACGGTAACCCCTAGGTCCTTTTCTGCAGAAGTGCTGCCTAGCCTCTCGGTCCCTAGTCTGTAGCAGTGCATGGGATTCTTCCCTCCTAGTTGCAGGACTCTGCACTTGTCCTTGTTGAACCTCATCAGATTTCTTTTGGCCCAATCCTCTAATTTGTCTAGGTCCCTCTGTATCCTATCCCTACTCTCCAGCGTATCTACCATTCCTTCCAGTTTAGTGTCATCTTCAAACTTGCTGAGGGTGCAGTCCGCACCATCCTCCAGATCATTAATGAAGATATTGAACAAAACCGACCCGAGGACTGACCCTTGGGGCACTCCACGTGATACCGGCTGCCAACTAGACATGGAGCCATTGATCACTACCTTTTAGCCCGATGATCTAGCCAGCTTTCTAGCCAGCTTATAGTCTGTTCATCCAGCCCATACTACTTTAACTTGCTGGCAAGAATACTGTGGGAGACCGTATCAAAAGCTTTGCTAAAGTCAAGGAATAACACGTCCACTGCTTTCCCCTCATCCACGGAGACATTTATTTCATCATGGAAGGCAGTTAGGTTAGTCAGGCATGACTTGCCCTTGGTGAATCCAAGCTGACTGTTCCTGATCACTTTCCTGTACTCTAAGTGCTTCAGAATTGATTCCTTGAGTACCTGCTTCATCATTTTTCCAGGGACTGAGGTTTAAGTGGGAATTTTGTAAAATATTAAGTTTTTTGGGAGCATCAATGTATGTGTGAGAGGAAAATGGTGCTGGCATTTTGTGGTTTGAAAAAGAAAGCTGATCTTGTTCTGAATCTTCCCTTCCACCACCCTCAATATTTGCTTTTGGGAGTAGGCTCTTCCTGGCAAAACTCCTTTTGGTGGTTCTAGAAATGTAAAATGTGTTGCCTTATTGAATACTTTGGTCATTGAGTCAATGAAAGACTTCTTTGTCTCCAAATTTGTGTTCAGAAAAAACATACCCTAGTAGTCAGTTTTAAAAGAAAAATAAGAGGAGAAGAGGTGGAGTTGAAAAGAAAATAATTGTGTTCCTTCATACAGTACTAAGTGAATTTTAAACCTGTGTGAGTAGAATATACACTGATTTTTGAAGTGAGGGAAGTCTTTAATAGATATCAGAACTGCTATCAAAATATTGCTGTATGTATTTTATGCCTTTTGACACAAGTAATGTATATGATATACATATTCTTTTAAAATAGGCTTTTTTAGTAGATTAATGCAGTTGGTCAGCCCTGACACAGACAAATGTGGCTGTCCAGTAAATTAGGTTCCTACCTGCCAAACGTAACAATCAGCATTAGCCATTACAGAGTAAGTATAGAGTCCAATTCTAGCATAGAAACTGTTTACCCATTGTGTTTCCACCGAGGGAAACCATCTGAGGTTGTGCAATTACATGTGATTAATGAGGACAACAATTTGCTAAAAAAATGGTATGGTTTTTCCTTCAGTTTTATTTAAGATTATTTTAAGTAAACCGTAGTAGTAATGTCCCACCATCTCATCACCAATGGAGCCTAATCTCTGTCTTGCTGTAGATCTGGTTTGAACTCTGTTTATTTTATCTGAGCTGCAGAAGAGACTAGTCTTGGTAACTGGAATTTTATTTTTTCTATATAACAAAGCACTCTTTGACGATGGTAGTACATGTTGTTCCTCCTTCCAGTGGTGGGATTAATACTGGATTATTAAAATGCAGACCATCTCCAAATGCTGGGCCCAGATCCCAGTGTCCGGGAAAACTTTGCCATTAGTGTACCATAAGAGCAGAAGAGTAACAGTATGCAGCATGGCTGGGCTGGGAGGGTGCATGTTAAAGTATTTTGGGGGAGATATGGGACCTAGAAGGAGGTGGCTGTCTGAAGGGCCTTGAAGTTTTTGATGGATCAGGGCTCTGGTTGGTCAATGTGCTTGCCTACATCTGAGTTTAACTCTTGTCTCATCAGTTGTTCATCACCACTTTACAGCCTTCCAGAACCCTTCTTGCTTCGTTTCACCATCTAAATTTCATATTCCCTTCCCATTTATTCTGAGCATCCTGCCTCACAGAACCCTGCTAGCCTGATTTAACTCAGAGAATGGGACAAGAAGTAAAACCCAGATTTCCTGTGTATTAAGACTGTGCCACCATTAGGCCCTTGCGTTAGTAAGTGATTTGTAGCCTTAGACACTGCCAATAGGTTGACTAGTTAACTATCTGGGTAGTACTCATTACTGATACCTGTGAATCTGTTTATTTCATTTGAAGCTGACAAGGCTCAAGTCTATATTTATTTTTCCTCTGGGTGTCTATAAAGATTTCATCTTCTTTTCTGTTTTCCTTGGTTGCTTTTCTCTTATATCTGTTAACTTAAAAGGCTCTTAAAATTCGAACTTGTCATCCAGAATTCTTGGTAATCCCTACACTGTTTTCTTGTTTTATTCAAAAAACACTTTCCTTTTTTTTTCTCCCCCATCTAATGAGCTTATAGTTGACAGTGTCACACACAGATGTTGCAGTTCTTTCCCAGGTCTCTGTAATAGCCGGTCTTAACTGTTGCAACCAACAGTTGGTTGAGTTTTCATCCATAAATTAACTGTTTTTCAAATGTAGCTGCCTGAGTATTCATTGGCAACAGAATGATTTCCCGCACACAACACTGACCTGCAGCCAGAACAGAGTTGCTGTGTGATAGGTACTATGAGGTTTCACAGTAATTCTGTTATGCTGCATGAAATACAGTGGATTTTCTATGAGAATTTTGCTTTTACAGTGAATCTCCACTGTACAAAGCAATGATGCTATACCTGCAAGTTTTATCAATGTAAGTGACAAGAAATCTTGCAACTTGGTGCCATTCATTGCCATTCATTTCCGTTCCCATGAAAACAGACCTCAGATTGGCAGAAGCAAGCAAAAGGCTATGAAATAATTCCTATTCATTTCCAATTGATTATCTTAACACGTTTTTCTAACAGTCAATTATCCATTTTCCTTGGGGTGGACATGGGGATGCTTTTAGAAGGGCAAGTGACATTTTCCAAGGTGTGCTCACAGACTTTAGGATCAAGAGGCTTTTCTGAAGGCTAGTGTTTCCACTTCGAATGAAAAAGTTTAAATATTATTTCTGTTTGGTTTTTAAAGTTTCCATAATATTTTCCCTCTGGACATAATGGCTGGGATTTTGAAAGAATCTTAGGGGAGTTATGGCATCTGATTCCCTTAGGCTCCTTTGGAAATCACAGCTATTATACCTTGGGGGAGAGGAGCTTGGATACAAGGGACAAGGTTCACCTCTGGTTTACACCAGATTCTGCAGGCATAAACCAGCATGCAAGGTCCCGAGTGGCAGAAAGTTCATGGGGGAAGAGATAGCAGCTGCATATGTTGATGTAATCTTCTCTCCAACAAGGGGGGCAGTACGGGGCCAGCAATGTTCATAAAATGGAAAGTGCAGACCATGAGGATACTTGCACGTTGATTTAGTAAGTCCCTCTGCTGGAAGGATTTCCTGTGTAATCTTGGTGGGATATACAAACTCCCCTTCTCCTGTGTAACAATCAAGGACTATTAGTGGTGGAAACACCACCTGTGGTTTAATCCCTTTGAAGGGCAGAAAGTCTTGATGTCACTGGGAGGTGCAGCTTTCACCTTCCTGTGCCAACCACGCCACGGTGAATCTGAATCTAGCACAAGACCTATGTGATTTTACCAGATACCCACACAGTGGAAACCTTTATTGCCAGCCATATGCCACCTTTTCATACTATTGATTTTATGTATTTTCACAGTACTGATATTCTTCTGAGAAATAAAACATTGAACAGTCCAGTTTGTACCAGGAGAATGTACAAATGTGGCTTGGTTCCTATACAAATTGTGATTTATTAAATGTTTTCAATACATTTTTGCTCTTGCGATGTACATATGTACGTATGTTGATTTAACAGATTGGATAATGGATTGAATACAATAGTGAGTGACAAAACTTTACCTTTTGTCAGCTACCCAGAGAAAATGCAAAGGTTTTATTTACAAGGATAAACTTACTGAGGGAGTTTACTTAATTACACTAAATATATCTGTTCCTCAGATGGATAATTCTACTTGTATCTAATAGGCTTTAAAATTTAGTAGTCATGTAGATTCCAGTGTTTCATTTGTGTGTGTAAACATAGAATCATAGAATATCAGGGTTGGAAGGGAACTCAGGAGGTCATCTAGTCCAACCCCCTGCTCAAAGCAGGACCAATCCCCAACTAAATCATCCCAGCCATGGCTTTCTCAAGCCTGACCTTAAAAACCTCTAAGGAAGGAGATCCCACCACCTCCCTAGGTAACCCATTCCAGTGCTTTACCACCCTCCTAGTGAAAAAGTTTTCCCTAATATCCAACCTAAACCTCCCCCACTGCAACTTGAGACCATTACTCCTTGTTCTGTCATCTGCTACCACTGAGAACAGCCTAGCTCCATCCTCTGTGGAACCCCCTTTCAGGTAGTTGAAAGCAACTATCAAATCCCCCCTCATTCTTCTCTTCTGCAGACTAAATAATCCCAGTTCCCTCAGCCTCTTCTCATAAGTCATGTGCTCCAGCCCCCTAATCATTTTTGTTGCCCTCCGCTGGACTCTTTCTAATTTTTCCACATACTTCTTGTAGTGTGGGGCCCAAAACAGGACACACTACTTCAGATGAGGCCTCACCAATGCCGAATAGAGGGGAATGATCACATCCCTCAATCTGCTGGCAATGCCCCTACTTATACAGCCCAAAATGCCATTAGCCTTCTTGGCAACAAGGGCACAGTGTTGACTCATATCCAGCTTCTTGTTCACTGTAACCCCTAGGTCCTTTTCTGCAGAAGTGCTGCCTAGCCACTCGGTTCCTAGTCTGTAGCAGTGCATGGGATTCTTCCGTCCTAAGTGCAGGACTCTGCACTTGTCCTTGTTGAACCACATCAGATTTCTTTTGGCCCAATCTTCTAATTTGTATCCTATCCCTCTGTATCCTATCCCTACTCTCCAGTATATCTACCACTCCTCCCAGTTTAGTGTCATCTGCAAACTTGCTGAGGGTGCAGTCCACGCCATCCCCCAGATCATTAATGAAGATATTGAAGAAAACCGGCCTCAAGACCAACCCTTGGGGCACTCCACTTGATATCGGCTGCCAACTAGACATGGAGCCATTGATCACTACCTTTTGAGCCCGATGATCTAGCTAGCTTTCTATCCAGGTTACAGTCCATTCATCCAGCCCATACTTCTTTAACTTGCTGGCAAGAATACTGTGGGAGACCGTATCAAAAGCTTTGTTAAAGTCAAGGAATAACACGTCCACCGTTTTCCCCTCATCCACAGAGACATTTATTTCATCATGGAAGGCAATTAGGTTAGTCAGGCATGACTTGCCCTTGGTGAATCTATGCTGACTGTTTCTGGTCACTTTTCTCTCTTCTAAGTGCTTCAGAATTGATTCCTTGAGGACCTGCTCCATGATTTTTCCAGGGACTGATGTGAGGCTGACTGGCCAGTAGTTCCCCGGATCCTCCTCCTTCCCTTTTTTAAAGATGGGCACTACATTAGCCTTTTTCCAGTCATCCGGGACCTCCCCCGATCGCCATGAGTTTTCAAAGATAATGGCCAATGGCTCTGCAATTACATCCGCCAACTCCTTTAGCACCCTCGGATGCAGTGCATCCCGCCCCATGGACTTGTGCTCATCCAGCTTTTTCTAAATAGTCCTGAACCACTTCTTTCTCCACAGAGGGCTGGTCACCTCCTCCACATACTGTGCTGCCCAGTGCAGTAGTCTGGGAGCTGACCTTATTCGTGAAGACAGAGGCAAAAAAAGCATTGAGTACTGTCATAGGTTTCACCCCCACTCTGAACTTTAGGGTACAAATGTGGGGACCTGCATGGGAACTCATAAGCTTAATTACCAGCTTAGATCAGTATGCTGCCACCACTCAAATATTGGAGTCATTTGGGAAACTCTGTCTTCTCCCCCAAAAACCTTTCCCTCCCAAGTACTATAACCCTTCCCTGGGTAGTTTTGAGAGACTCCTCCACCAATTCCCTGGTGAACACCGATCCAAAAATCCTTGGATCTTAAAACAAGGAGAAATTAACCATCCCCCCTCCTTTTCCCCACCAATTCCTGGTGAGCCCAGATCCAACTCCCTTGGATCTTAAAACAAGGAAAAATCAATCAGGTCTCTAAAAAGAAGGCTTTTAATTAAAGAAAAGAAAGGTAAAAGAAAAACCTCTGGGAGATAGCATACAAGCTGATCTCACAGACAACAGATTTAAAACACAGAGGATGTTCCCCTGGGCAAAACTCTTAGTACATCAAAAAATAGCCAATTTGATTACACCTATAATGCCCAAGACAGGTTACAAAAGAAAATAAACATAAGCTAATTCCTTCACTAAATACTCACTACCCTGTTTGATTCCTGATTCCTTTTCCTCTCCGGCCAGAACTGAAACTGACCCAGACAAAGGGAACTTCCCTCCTTCCTTTTGAAACATCTTGTCCCCCCATTGGTTCCTTTGGTCAGGTGTCAGCTAGGCTAGGTGAACTTCTTAACCCTTTACAGGTAAAAGAGGCATTAACCCTTAACTATCTGTTTATGACAAGTACATTAGCTTTTTCCACATCCTCTGTCACTAGGTTGCCTCCCCCATTCAGTAAGGGTCTCACAGTTTCCCTGACCACCTTCTTGTTGCTAACATACCTGTAGAAACCCTTCTTGTTACTCTTAACATTCCTTTGCTAGCTGCAACTCCAAGTGTGATTTGGCCTTCCTGATTTCACGCCTGCATGCCTGAGCAATATTTTTATACTCCTTGGTCATTTGTCCAAGCTTCCACTTCTTGTAAGCTTCTTTTTTCTGTTTAAGATCAGCAAGGATTTCACTGTTAAGCCAAGGTGGTCGCCTGCCATATTTACTATTCTTTCTGCACATCGGGATGGTTTGTTCCTGCAACCTCAGTAAGGATTCTTTAAAATACAGCCAGCTCTCCTGGACTCCTTTCCCCCTCATGTTATTCTCACAGGGGATCCTGCCCATCAGTTCCCTGAGGGAGTCAAAGTCTGCTTTTCTGAAGTCCAGGGTCCGTATTCTTCTTCTCTCCTTTCTAGATGAAAGTACGGAACATACTTTTCAATAATGTCTATTTTCAGGGTTGTTCAGAAATAATAAAATTCAACTTAAGTCATTTCTTATCATATAACACTGGTCTACAATTTTTGAGAAGTCGTCTGCTTCAGAGATAAAATGTGATATTTATTATGTATTTTGATGTGCTGAATTCAAATATGACAATTAAAACAACTGATTGGCTACTGTTTCTAAGATATTTAAGTTTTTACATTTTATGTCTATGTATATTGTGTAGATAGTAGAGTTTTAATCATAAATTGTAAACCTAGGTCTTTTCATGTGTTTATGGTTGCTTTACATGATAATATTTCACCTGTCCTGTTTATGTAACACTTTAAAAATCAGCAAAAGGGTTATATAAATAAAATTTATTATGAAACAAAAGGCAAAAAACTATTATGTACATAGTTTAGTCCTATTCAGTGTCTACTCGGCGCTTCTTGGCTTGTCTCTTGTATTCATTAAATGGAGCATCTCTTGTCACTGTCCAGCAATAGTCTGCAAGCATTGATGGGCTCCATTTGCCCTGATAGCGTTTCTCCATTGTTGCAATGTCCTGGTGAAATCGCTCGCCGTGCTCGTCGCTCACTGCTCCGCAGTTCGGTGGAAAAAAATCTAGATGAGAGTGCAAAAAATGTATCTTTAGTGACATGTTGCAACCAAGGCTTTTGTATGCCTTGAGGAGGTTTTCCACCAACAACCTGTAGTTGTGTGCCTTGTTGTTTCCGAGAAAATTTATTGCCACTAACTGGAAGGCTTTCCATGCCGTCTTTTCCTTGCCACGCAGTGCATGGTCAAATGCATCATCTCGAAGAAGTTCACGAATCTGAGGACCAACAAAGACACCTTCCTTTATCTTAGCTTCACTTAACCTTGGAAATTTTCCACGGAGGTACTTGAAAGCTGCTTGTGTTTTGTCAATGGCCTTGACAAAGTTCTTCATCAGACCCAGCTTGATGTGTAAGGGTGGTAACAAAATCTTCCTTGATTCAACAAGTGGTGGATGCTGAACACTTTTCCTCCCAGGCTCCAATGACTGTCGGAGTGGCCAATCTTTCTTGATGTAGTGGGAATCTCTTGCACGACTATCCCATTCGCAGAGAAAACAGCAGTACTTTGTGTATCCAGCCTGCAGACCAAGCAAGAGAGCAACAACCTTCAAATCGCCACAAAGCTGCCACTGATGTTGGTCATAGTTTATGCACCTCAAAAGTTGTTTCATGTTGTCATAGGTTTCCTTCATATGGACTGCATGACCAACTGGAATTGATGGCAAAACATTGCCATTATGCAGTAAAACAGCTTTAAGACTCGTCTTCGATGAATCAATGAACAGTCTCCACTCATCTGGATCGTGAACGATGTTGAGGGCTGCCATCACACCATCGATGTTGTTGCAGGCTACAAGATCACCTTCCATGAAGAAGAATGGGACAAGATCCTTTTGACGGTCACGGAACATGGAAACCCTAACATCACCTGCCAGGAGATTCCACTGCTGTAGTCTGGAGCCCAACAGCTCTGCCTTACTCTTGGGTAGTTCCAAATCCCTGACAAGGTCATTCAGTTCACCTTGTGTTATGAGGTGTGGTTCAGAGGAGGAGGATGGGAGAAAATGTGGGTCCTGTGACATTGATGGTTCAGGACCAGAAGTTTCATCCTCTTCCTCTTCCTCGTCTGACTCAAGTGAGAATGATTCTGGTGCATCAGGAACCGGCAGTCCTTCTCCGTGGGGTACTGGGCGTATAGCTGATGGAATGTTTGGATAATGCACAGTCCACTTTTTCTTCTTTGACACACCTTTCCCAACTGGAGGCACCATGCAGAAGTAACAATTGCTGGTATGATCTGTTGGCTCTCTCCAAATCATTGGCACTGCAAAAGGCATAGATTTCCTTTTCCTGTTCAACCACTGGCGAAGATTTGTTGCACAAGTGTTGCAGCATATGTGTGGGGCCCACCTCTTGTCCTGATCTCCAATTTTGCAGCCAAAATAAAGGTGATAGGCTTTCTTAACCATAGTGGTTATACTGCGCTTTTGTGATGCAAAAGTCACTTCACCACAAACATAGCAGAAGTTATCTGCACTGTTCACACAAGTACGAGGCATCTCTGCTCACTTTGGCTAAACAGAAATGTGTCCCTTTGCAAAATCAAACACTGACAAATAAGAGAGCACGACACTGTATGTTTTCTAGAGCTGATATAGGGCAATTTGTTCAGCAGAGTGATGTAAGCTTCGTTATGATTGCATTATCCATGACTTCTAGGAATAACATGATGCAATTCATATCCTGTATGACGCAATACCAGCTTCAGATTGCATCATTCATTGTTTTGCCTAAAAAGCAAGTACTGTCCAAACCCAGTCATAGATTTATTCATAGATCCAGTCAAAGATGTATTTTAGTCATTTCTGGTTTAAATTGAGATCCCTTCCCTTTATAACTCACTTATCCTCCGCCATTCCCAAGTCAAGGGTCGTATATACTGACCCAATAGCATATCTTGANGTCTCTTCTTTTTGTTCTTTGTAAAGTAAAGTATGATATGTACTTGAAGAGATTATTTTTTCTTTCAGTTTAAGATCCTAAATGTGCCAATGTCTTCCCAACTTGCTGCCAACCACTGGAATCAACAACAAGCTGAGCAAGAGGAGAGAATGAGAATGAAAAAGCTCACTCTGGATATTAATGAACGGCAAGAACAAGAGGACTATCAGGGTATGAAACTATCTTTCAAAATAAAAGGGTTTTATTCCTAGAGAAATTAATCTATAAAAATTCAGTCGCAAGACATGTGTCCTTGCTGCAACCAACTCCACTCTGCTGTATGCCTCAGCATGCACAATGCTGGTTGTCAGAACCCCTAGGAATCCCAGTGGAATGTGAAACCAGTACATACAGGTTAGGTTAACATTGGGGGTGGGGGGGAGGAAGGGTAATTATATTGCACTGAGTTTTGAGTTCTTTTTATACACCTTAAGATATAAAATTGTTACATTTAGGGTAATCATACCAAAACAAGCAGTTTATCTGATACTCTGTAGCCTAGCAACATGCTTCATTAGAGTTCCATGATGTCTGTGCTGTCACCTGCAATGCAGTAGGAACAGGAACCAGTCAGGTGCAAGGAAAATGGATTCTGTGCAACTTGAGTGAAGGTGTGTTATTAGATATTACAGTATACATATCTAAATGACTGCCTTGGCCTGGCTAATAGCGGTGATTGGTTCATACTGACATTGTTGAAGTTGATGTGCATTTCATAATTTCTCCTGCATTTCAGCATTCTAGAGGAGGGTGTTTGAATATATTGACAGGATAAATATTTTATACTAATTATGTATCTTTTAAAAATCAATTCATATTTAATTCAAGTGTTATTGAATAGACAAAATGAGGCCTACGAAGCAATCAGCAAATCAGATATAGCCTGTATCCTAGTGAATTCAATGTATGATGTCAGATTCCATTTTCCTTGGCATACTCTGATCATAACCAGGGCCAAACCTAATAAAGCGGATGATATTCTTAGTCCTTAAATCACTTCTTTCCATTTAATGCCTCCACAATTCTTCTTCTGTCATTAATAGAGGTGTTTTCCATTTTAAAACTGAAACATAATGTAAGCTGTTAGTAATAAAGCAGTAAGTCACATTTCTGTATTTGATAAATAATAGTCAACTGTAGTTTGTAAAATTGAAATTTTAAATTCAAAACAACCCTATTAATCCAATAAAAACCATGGAATACAAAATATGTTTCAGAAGTCTGTGACATGAGAACCAAATTCAGTGAGCCTCTGTATCGTTTTTTTCCAGAAGCATAATAGCTGTGGAGCTCTGAAATTGTAAATAGAATACAGATTTTGTACAAACCATTTTAAACCTCCCAAATCGTTTAAAACTTCCTTTTGCCAGGTACCTCCTTGTTGCAAAGCCCAGGTTGAAAATGAAAAAAGGCTTTTCATATTTTGGCATCTTGAGTGCTGTGGTCACATTTTACACTACAACTCTTAAAAAATTCTATATTGTGATGCTTTTCCTCCCCCATTATGTAGAGTTCCTAGTATTTTTTTAAGGTCAATACACAGTTATGTTTTTGCATGAGCAGTTTGTTGATTTGTATGGAGGATCTTTATAAACGTAATTCATTTAGGATAGGATTCTGTTGTGAGCTGTTAAGAATTGCACTTCTCATACAGTAAAACAATAAAGTATCTCAATTTTGTGGTGGATGAATGAAACTGGTTACTGGTGCCAGTTGTTAGTAAAGAGTGATCATTTTTTTCATTTTCTCATGAATATTTCCATTTGGCATATTTAAGAAGGCAAGCAGGAATAATAGATTTACAATAGCAAGTGAATATGGCAAATGTCTCTGGTTCTTCTTTTCTGTGTTGATTTTTCTCCTACTGCTTTTATACTAGGATTATGTTCATAACAAAGACAGATAAAAGGATGTCAGTTTTGTAGGCCCAAAATTTGACCTGTTTCATCTGTTTGCAAAGTCCACATTATTCACTCTTTTCTCTCATATTTTTATAAACTAATGCATTAGCTTACTATTCTTCATGAGTTAACCCTAGAATAACAATCTTGGGCGTGTGTGTGTAGTGGAAGGGAGTATAGCAGATTTCAGTTTCAAGCTTCTAAAGGATTACTAGAATCAGTAAGGGGAGAGAAATTTTTAAATGTTACCCAAAAAATCTCAACATTGTCTAAAGTCTATATGTGCATTTTTTCTAATAGGAATAGGCTAGCTAATAACCCAAGTCTGCTAAATAAATTAACAAATGAAGCCTGTTAAACTGCCTACTTTAATTTAAAAAAAAATTCCATTTAGTTTTTAAAATGTCAAAGTAGTAATTTAGAATTGATGATTCTCTAATATAGATTAGAGTCTTTCTGTTTGTGTTCCTACAATTCTCATCTGAAAAACAAGGTAAGGTAACACTCAAAATAGCTGATGCCATGTGGTAAACCCATTAAAATTTGTCCTTATTCCCCAACTGCTCTCTCCCAGTACCCAGTCTGCCTTCATTATTTTTCCTTATCTCAGTGCTGGTTGTACTCCACAACACCTGCACCCTCTTAACACCTGGGCTGAGAGGTGCATACACAATATTTCTAGTTGCTGGCTACCTGCCTTTCGTTCCCGCTCCTTAATTCATATTATCCCCCAGCTGTTCCCTGCCACAATGTGTCCATCCTGATAGCCAGAACTGTGCTTTGTATCTGAGGGATATGAAACGTGGGGGAACAAGGTCATTGTGGAGACACTAAATGAATTCTTTGCATCTGTCTTCACTGCAAATGACCTGAGGGAGATTCCCACATCTGAGCCATCCTCTTTAAGTCACAGATCTGAGGAACTGTCCCAGATTCAGGTGTCAATAGAGGAGGTTTTGGAACAAATTGATGAACAGTAATAAGTCACCAGGACCAGATGGTATTCACCTAAGAGTTCTGAAGGAACTCAAATATGAAATTGCAGAACTAGTAGCTGTGGTATGTAACCCATAGCTTAAATCAGCCTCTGTATCAGATGACTGGAGGATAACTAATGTAATGCTGACTTTTTTAAAAAGGATCCCGAGGTAATCCTGGCAATTAAAGGCCAGTAAACATAACTTCAGTACCAGGTAAATTGGTTGAAACTATAGCAAAGAACAGAATTATCAGACATACAGATGAACACACTATATTGGGGAAGAGTCTACATGGCTTTTGTAAATGGAAATCATGCCTCACCAATCTATTAGAATTCTTAGAGAATGTCAGCAAGTGTGTGGACAAGGATGATCTAGGTAATACAATGTACTTATACTTTCAGAAAGCCTTTGACAATGTCCCTCACCAAAGGCTCTTAAGGAAACTAGGCAATCACGGGATAAGAGGCAAGGTCCTCATGGATCAGTAACTAGTTAAAAGATAGGAAACAAAGGATAGGAATAAATGGTCAGTTTTCAGAATGGAGAGAGATTAAATAGTGGGTTCTCACAAGGATCTGGACTGGGACCTGTTCTGTTCAACATATTCATAAATGATCTGGAAAAGGAGGTGAACAGTGAGGTGGTGAAATTTGAAGACAATACAAAATTACTCAAATAGTTAAGTCCAAAGCTGACTGAAAAGTTACAAAGAGATCTCGCCAACTTGGTGACTGGGAAACAAAATGTCAGATGAAATGCAGTGTTAATGGCAAAGTAATGCCTTTTGGAAAGTATAATCCCAACTATACATACAAAATGGTGGGGTCCAAATTACTTGTTTTCATTCAAGATAGAGATAGTTGGATCGTTCTCTGAAAACATATGCTCAGTGTGCAGTGGCAGTCACAGAATGTTGTAAACCATTAGGAAAGGGATAGATGAGAAGACAGAAGATATCATAATGCCACTGTATAAATCCATGGTACACCCACACCTTGAATACTGCATATAGTTCTGGTCACTCCATCTCAAAAAAGTTACATTAGAATTGGAAAAAGTATAGAGAAGGGCAACAAAAAATTATTAGGGTTATGGAACAGCTTCCATGCGAAGCGAGATTAAAAAGACTGGAACTGTTCATCTTAGAAAAGAGATGATTAAGGGCAGATATGATAGAGGTCTATAAAATGAAAAGTGCAGAGAAAGTGAATAAGGAAGTGTCATTTACCCCTTCACATAATACAGGAACCAGGGGGGTCACACAATCAAATTAAAAGGCAGTAGGTTTAAAACAGACATAAGGAAGAACTTCTTCACACAATCCACAGTCAACTCGTGGAACTTTTTGCCTGGGGATGTTGTGAAGGCCAAAAGTATAACTGGGTTTTAAAAAGAATTAGATGAGTTTATGGACTATAGGTACATCAATGGCTATTAGCCAAGATGGTCAGGATACAACACCATGCTCTGGGCGTCCCAAACGTCTCACTTCCAGAAGCTGAGACTGGACAAGTGACATGGATCACTCAATAATTGCCCTATTCTGTTTATTCCCTCTGAAGCATCTGGCACTGGCTGCTGTTGGAAGACAGGATACTGGTCTAGATAGACCATTGGTTTGGCACAGTATGGCCATTCTTATGTTCTTATGGATACCATGGTTTAATAACCAGTAGCTACCAAATCCCCCCCAAACTTGGATGTTTCACATATTAATCGTATCTTTGATAAAACATTTAAAATAATAATTTCATAGTAAAGTGGCAAGGTGGAGCATCCATTGTACTCTCTGAACTTCCCTCTTTTGTAAACATGATGAAATCTCATTAATTGACTTTAGTTTTCATTACTATAACCAGTGCAGAACTCTACCACTACACTACAAAGTAGTTTCTAGCAGATGCTGGACATGTCTTGAATGAGATTACCAGAGATTAGAGAACCAGACAGAGCAGACTTTCAAGAGTAATCTAATTAACAGCTTAGTCCACTTTTCCTCTTTGTTTACTCCATCTGTTCATGTTTGCTGAGCAGTGCATATCCTTGCACAGGTGGACTGTCAGAAGTGCTTTCAATTAAACATGTTCATGTACCACTAACTCGTGGTCTATGAAGGTAGACTCACCATGGTATGCTAATAAAGACACAGGTTATCAAATTAAATAGCCATTTACTTTAGCTGCTCAGAAGTCTACTCTAGTCATGTTAATTATTTCTCTCTCCTTGTACAAAGAAAGTTTAGCTGAATGATTTTTAAGTGCTTAAGTGGCAGCTGCCTTTTGCGCTTGTTGTTACTTCTGGATAGTTTTTAGGAGTATCCCCTTATAGCACTGCAGTGGTCCAATATCAAGTGACATAGAAGTGAATGACCAAGGCAGGTTCCAGTATCGGAAAGAAAAGGTCAGAGCTTTCTTAGCAAGTACGAATGATGAAAAGCACTGCTGGCAACTGCTCCTATCTGAACATCCAGCAGCAGCTGGAAATCAGAGTACACATCACAGCATAGCTTGGAAATATCAAAACTATCTATGCAATTTCAAAAGTGCTTTAAAAAGAATCTGTTATGGACGTGAGTTGGCTGCTTTGAGGAAAGTTTTGCCCACAAATATATGAAAGTATGAATCAAAGCGTTTTTTAATAATTGGTTTCTAAGAATTTCAGAAGTGTGTGTTACTATACTATTTAGTCTGTGTAAATTCCACTTAATAAAAAAGAGGCAAAAACTGTTTAACCTTTTTATATGAAATTACAGAGATGTTACAGTCTCTGGCACAGCGTCCAGCTCCAGCAAATACTAATCGTGAACGGCGGCCTCGTTACCAGCATCCGAAGGGAGCACCTAATGCAGATCTAATCTTTAAAACTGGTGGGAGGTAAGACAACCTTTCTTTAAAGTTGTTAATTCTGTTTCTAAGTAAGTTCCAGCATAACAAAAAGTTAATGATCTATGCACTGAAATGAAGCTGTTTCCATTTAAAGTAATGTTATTCTACCAACTATTAAAATACTCGGCAGGTTAGTTTTATGTGTTGGTTGTCCAATGACCATAGTACATGCCAGGGAAGAGTTGGGAGAGTGCCAAGGCATCCTGATTTAATTGTTACGTTGTAATCAAAGCTTGTACCATTGGCTTCAGAAGAAAAGGCGTAGTTCTTTATTTTCACACAGAAAGTGGGCAGGAAGGAAGTTGAAAACTTCTTTAAGAATTCTAATGTAATTGTGGCTCTTTCAACTCTGTAAGCTTGAAACACTCAATTTTGTATTGTCATAAATGGAAGGAAAACAGAGGGACAGAGATTCTACTGTAAACTCATTTGATTTGCAGCATGATGGACACATACTGAAAAGCAATATTGGAATGAAAAGAGCTATTCCAGATTATCATTTCAGGGTCTAGAATCTAGATGAGTTAGAGGCTAATTGACATATTCTTAAACATTATAATAAGGCAGAGAGTTTCTGATCTTGATGTCACAGGAGAAAAACAATATATTTATGAATTCTTTCATCTCAAAAGCAGGGCTTTGGAGCGGAGCCTGGAGCTGGAGCCGGAGCACAGCTCCAAAGCCCTGCTCAAAAGAGTACAATGGAGATGATCCCAAGAAGGGTAGCAAAAAATGGTTAGAGACATGATGTGGTGGGCTTTCATATGCCAAAAAGCTTCTAAAACCTGGGATGAGCTAATCTGGCAATAAGAGTAAGTGCTGAATTACATAAAACATTTTAATTAAAACCAAATCGGAGCTATTGTTAATCTTCTGTAATAGGAGAACAAGAGGGCACAAAAATTGAGGTAAAAATATTTGTATATAGTAGTGTCATCTTTACATTTTTTTGAGCCGGGGAAGTAAATAAGTCTTTCTCCATTTTGTAAAATACTGTCTGTTTCCAGTGCAGTATGAATTATGATTATTCAGTGCTGCAGGAAGAGGTTGAAGCAAGTAGTTCAGTTTAATTTAAAAACTGATTATATACATTTAAGTGTGAGTAACATTTACAGTTTTGTAAAATGGACGAAAAAGGTACAGAGCAAATTGAACTTCATGATGAAAAGGAAGGAAGGAATTCCCCCCCGTGGTTTATGAAGATCCGCAATTGGACAGGTGAATTATGGGATGGGTTTGATCTTCTCTGAAGCATCCAAACCGGGCCCAGTCAAAGGCAAGGGTCCTGGACTAGACACACCAGTGATCAGGCACAATAAGTCAGATCTGTTCCAGCGCATCTTGTTGAGTAGAAATTGAAGCTCTTGAAACTCCAGAGGCTGGTGACAAATTTTCCAGAGAACAAATCTGCAGTTTGTTTGAGTAGGTTCATTAAAAAAACAAAAAAACAAAACCTCCTTTTTACTTAGAATTTCAGACTCCTACCATCTCCTACCAAAAAAAGTGTAAATGGCTTTTATAATTAATTAACAAATAAAAAGGGCATGGTAAAACTTTGTGTGAAAGCAGCCATGCTCCTGTGAGGTGGAAGGAGGTTTTTTTTCTCACTGAAACCAACATGAGGTAAGACAATTTAGCACCCCTTCCTGAGGCAAGTTTCAACCCATATCTGCAATTTGTGTTGGCAGAGAATAAACATAGTTTGTTTTTCAATTACCTTGTTTTTGCCTACCTCATACCGGCTTGTCTTCATTGCAGAGTTAACTCAAGTGTTTCTCCAAAACCAAGTCCCGCCCCACACACACATTTTAAAGTCGAATGTGGTGATGCTTTTAACTTGACTTGGCTGTCCTCTCAGGGTACAGCTCAGGTTAGATCATCTCATCATAATACAATCACCTGTAATTGACTGTAAATTAAATTGCTCTGTGTAGTTTGAGTGTTAATTCAGTGTGGCCACTCTCAATCTGGAATGTAGGTAACTTGAGTTAACTCTGTAGTGAAGACATAAACTGGTAGTTTTTCTCCATGCACGTAGAAAACACAACATCTGTACACACAGACTGCCCTGCCTGGTGTGCACTTCGTTGATCTGCTTCCTCCTTTTTTCATGATTAATTTGGTGGTGGATAGAGGAGAGCATTAGGATGATAGAAACTTCCCTTTATTAACTAAAAAAAAGCTCATGTCTTGTGTTCCAGTCCTATAGTCCAATAATCTCACCAGCTTCATTTTGGTAGCACTTTTGGATTGGAAGTTTTAGGTTTCCCCTGTGTTCCTTCTCCCTTCCTTGGGCCCTTAGAGACAGTGTCTAAAGTTCCCCCCCTGCCCCTCCTCCAAAATACAGTAGTGTAGTTTGGTTTTAAACTTGATCTCCATAAACTTTTAAAATATACTTTGACACTTTCCAAGGAAACAACAATCAGCTAACTCTGACTCACTGAGGGAAAGCCTACACTACAAAGTTAAGTCAACTTAATTTAAATCGGCATGTGTCTGCTTCAGTAATTGTCGGTCAGGCATGTTCACACCGCGCTCGCTGTCTCGGTGGAGTGTGTCTTCACTAGCAGCGCTTGCATCAATGCACAGAGCAGTACACTGTGGGTAGCTATCCCACAGTGCAACTAGCCGCAGGGGCTTTTGGAAAGGGCTTGCAATGCCTCATGAGACCAAAACATTGTCGCAGGGTGGAATGGGAACATGGCTTTGACCTCCCATAATGCAGGTTCCTCCCTCCCCTCCCCTGATGTCAATAGCAAACAACTCATACTTTTTCATGCCTATTTTCGAGACGCATGGACTCCGCTCAGCTGTGCACTCTTGTTGTGAGCATTACAAACACCTCTCGCCTTATCCTGCGGTATTTCCAGAGCTGAGACAGGAGCCACCACGTGAAACATTTCGATGTCCTTCAAGCAGCCCTGCTGCAAGCCGTAGAACGAAACAATTCCCGGTTGTTGCTGGCAGTTGCGCAGCAGCTGAACACGATGGAGCACTGGTTCTGTTCCCAGGAAACAAGCACTGACTGGTGGGATCGCATTGTTATGTAGTTATGGGATGATGAGCAATGGCTGCAGAACTTTAGAATGCGGAAGGCCACTTTCCAGGAACTTTGTGAAGAGCTTCCCCCAGCCCTGAAATGCAGCAACACTAAAATGAGACCTGCTCTGACAGTGGAGAAGTGAGTGGCAATCACTCTGTGGAAACTTGCAATGCCAGACTGCTTTACCGATCTGTGGGCAATCAATTCGGAGTTGGTAAATCCACCGTGGGAGGAGTTGTGATCCAAGTTTGCAGGGCCATTAATCAACTTCTGCTAAAAAGGGTAGTGACTCTGGGAAATGTGCAGGATATACTGGATGGTTTTGCTGCAATGGGGTTCTTTAATTGCAGTGGGACAATAGATGGTACACACATCCCTATCTTGGCACCAGACCACCTCACCAAAGAGAACATAAACCGTAAGGGATACTTTTCAATGGTGTTGCAAGTGCTGGTGGATTACGGGGCATTTCACCGACATCAGTGTGGGATGGTCAGGAAAGGTGCATGATGTGTGCATCTTTAGGAGCACAGGTCTGTTCTGAAAGTTGCAATCAGGGACTTCCTTTCCGGATTGCAAAACAGCCATTGATGACATAGAAATGCCAATAGTGATTCTGAGACCCAGCCTACCGCTTGCTCCCATGGCTCCTGAAGCCATAGACCAGCCACCTGGACAGCAGTAAGGAGTGGTTCAACAATAGGCTGAGCAAGGACAGAATGGTGGTGGCATGTGCCTTTGGCATGTGTAAAGGGTCATTTGCGCAGTTTGCATTCTGGGTTAGACCTCAGTGAAAGCAATGTCCCCATTGTTGTCGCTGCATGCCCTGTGCTCCATAATATCTGTGAGGCAAAGGGAGAGAAGTTTCCGCATGAGTGCGGCGTGGAGGCGGATAGGCTGGCAGGTAATTTTGAGCAGCCAGCTACCAGGGCAATAAGAAGAGCCCAGCAAGGAGCTCTGCAACTCCGGGAGGCTTTGAAAACGTGTTTCAGTAATGAGTCACAGTAATGTGTGTTGCTTATTTGTGTTGTGCCTTTCCATACCAATCCCCTCCATTGCATCAGTTTCCCTGTACCTTCCCCCCCGCTCCCAGACTTGGAATAAATAGAGTGTTTTATTCTCGACTTTTATTTCACAAACATAAAGAAACTGAAAGACCAGAAAAATAATGTACTGGTAACCTTGGGCAAACGGTGTGATAAAATTGGGAGGGGAGAAACCAAGTCAACTTGTTCTGTGTAAGCACAGAAGTCTTGCCTATCAAAGGTCTTTGAATGGCCGCCTTTTGTTCTTAGTACTGTCCCCAGTATTGAGTGGCAGGGATACTGCACCTTCTTCCCCACCCACGCCCCACATCCTGGAACATTTGGGGGAGGGGGATTGAGAATAGGGTGATGTTTGCAGGCTGTTCTGCAGAGGGAGTCTAGCCTCAAGCCATTTTTCTTGATGCTCAACCAGATGCTTCAACATGTCTGATTGGTCCTTCATAATCCACAGCATCTCATCCTGTGTGGCATGCTCATGCTCCTGGGATGCTCTCCCTGTCCATGTCCAGTTTTTCAGACACTGAAATTCTCCATGCTCTTAGCTCAGTGTCAGCTGTCCCAGAGGCATTCGTTATCTCATTGAATATGTCGTCATGCGTTCTCTTTTTCCATCTTCTAATTTGCAAAAGCCTCTCTGTCTGTGTGGAGGCTGTGCTGAAGGCCAAGCTTTCCATTGTAAGGCATGCAAAGCACAAGCTAACTATTGTCAGTGCATACACTGGGTCTAGTACAAAGTAGATTTTTAAAATCATTTCCCTTATTACACTGAAGTGCAAGCCAGAACATAATCAGTATCCCTAGCTATTCAGTGAACCGGTTTGCTGTTCCAGCCATGGTGAGTATGGGCCAGCGGCATTGGCAACGGGCCTTGTGCTACAACTTACGGGCACGTTGGGAGCACAGATGGGCAGGTGGACAATGCCCCTTTCCCTTAGCACCATGGTCGGTGCTTGGAGACCAGGGACCAGTGTTAAGCCTCCCAACCTGTGGTCTTTGTCCACAGCAGCTCCGGTGGGGGTTGCAGCCACGAGAGAACACAAGAAACCCACCCCACCCGTCTCCCCCCAACGCTGTAGCAGTCGCCCTGGGCTTGCAGATTCTGAGGTCAACACCGATCCCAGCCACTCAGACCACAGGCATGTTAGGGAAACTCTGGTTGAGGGAATCGGAAATCACCATGGGTGGGGGATCACATGATCTATTGGTTGCGTACAAGCTCTTGTCATAAAAACTTCTCCCCGTTTTCCCTAGGTGACCCTATGATATCCATCTCCTCAGGGTAACAGAGGCAGCAAGGGAGCAGATTCTGCAAGCCTCAGGGTACAGACCTAGTCCTTATGTTGCTATGCTGTGTACCGCAATGATACCAGCAGAATTAATACTGGAGTGGCGTGGGAAAGTGTCCTACCATGGTGGAAGAAGTAAGGTAGCCCATCCCAGAAACCTTCTGCAAATGATTGCAGAGTACCTCCATGAAAGTTTCCTGGAGATCTCCATGGAGGATTCCCAGTCCATCCCTGTGCATATAAACAGTCTTTTCCGGGGCGGGGGCACTCTGTGCATAGCTGGAGCAGACACTGGGAAACAGATACCCACCGCACCTCACTTTTTCTTCAAATGAAACATAAGATATAAGAGCATGTAACCCCTACAGTTTGATTGGAATTGCATACCCACCAGAGGTGCCTTCCCATCATGCTCGGGCACGATGCAACTAGCTGAACTGCTCTGGGGTTAAAAATAGCTCCTGGCTCTCGGGGAGAATGGATCCCCTGCTCTCCTGTCTCCCATTCTCTTCCTCATCCACAGTGTCCTCCTCGTTGTTGCCTGAGGTGGCCCGGGACTCAGACTCCTGGGAGGTATCCACACTACATTTGGTGGTAGTGGTGGGATCACCGCTGAGAATCGCATGCAGCTCATTGTAGAAGCAGCATGTCTGTGGCGCAGAACCAGCATGACTGTTCACCTCCCTTGTCTTCTGGTATGCCTGCCGAAGTTCTTTGATATTCACGCGGCACTTATGCATGTCCCTGGTGCATCGCTTCTTCACCATACCCCATACAATCTTTTCGTAGATGTCAGCGTTTCTACAGCTGAATTGGAGCTGTGCCTGCACAGACTCTTCTCCCCGCAAACCAATAAGGTCCCACCACCTCCTGTGTACTCCAGGCTGGACAACATTTAGGGCATTGAGTCACCATGATCAGCTGGGCTGCCAAGCTCTCCATGCTGATCAAACTGGAAATGTGGGGAGAGATAGCTCAGTGGTTTGAGCATTGGCCTGCTAAACCCAGGGTTGTAAGTTTAATCCTTGAGGGGGCCATTTAGGGATCTGGGGCAAAAATCTGTCTGGGGATTGGTCCTGCTTTGAGCAGGGGGTTGGACTAGATGACCTCCTGAGGTCCCTTCCAACCCTCATAGTTTATGATTCTAAAAGTTCCTGAGGTTTCAGGAGAGGAGAGGCTGCTTCCTGTGTACCAGGCTGCTTCCTGTGTACCAGGCTGCTTCCTGTGTACCTGGCTGCTGTGCAGCAGAGTTGAAAACAATCTCCTGAGCAGTCACAGCAGACATGGCTGGTCCTAGGCCAAATGGCACCCCAGGCAAGGAGCATCTTTGGCAGCCCCCCTTCATTTGTTAAATTTTTGAATACCTTATTTTTTATTGCATTTATTGCAATCTCCAGAGCAGTCACAGCAGACATGGCTGGTCCTAGGCCAAATGGCACCCCAGACAAGGAGCATCTTTGGCAGCCCCCCTTCATTTGTTGAATTTTTGAATACCTTATTTTTTATTGCATTTGTAGCCCATTTCACAACTTTGATTCACAATTTGCATATATGATTTATCCCTGTCATATGACGATTAATTTGCATGCTAGAATCTGTAAATCTGTTTTTATTCATGCCATATATAAGCAAACTAAAAGACATTTATTTCCTCTAAGCTTATAGAAACTTTTTAATTTTAAGAATAACTGAAATATACTAACATCAAGAAATTGAACTGTGCACCAACATTGGGTGGACCAGTATTAAATAGTGTTACAATAGGTGACAACCTTAGAAAGTTAACCTTAGTCCTTTTATTCAAAAGTTTGCTTTTCTCACCTTTGCCTTCGCGAACTGAAGCACAGTGTTAGAGAGATCCAAAGACTGGCCAACGGCATTTTCAAGCAATAAAATAGCAAGCAATGTCAGTCTCGTCAGCCATGGTTGATCAAAGATGTGTTTTAATGAGCCTGAGATTAGAAAAGCTGCGCTCAGCATTCTCAACTGTGACCAGCAGTGTGAACAGAATCCTCAAAGCTATCCACACATTGGGAAAAGTATCCTTCAGTTCTGCTTCATGAATGAATTGGAGAACTTGGAGTGGAGAGTGTTTCCCGTGTTGCAAACTGTGACAGATGTTGTCCTATTCGACATAGAGGTCTTTATCATTGACGTCAGAACATTCCCCATGTATCAGCATCTGGTGAAGGTCCGTAGAATTGTTCAAGCATTTTCCTGTACACCAGCAGCTTACTAAGGTCATTCAAAAAACCCCAGGTCTTTTCGTGGTGCTTCATTTGTCCAAACCTTTCTTCAGTGGACACTCAAACAGTGTCAATGAGCAAACAAAAAAACTTCATCTTGAATTTTTCTTCCGAGCTTCCCATCACCTCATCTGTGCTCTCGTAACCAAACTGTCTCTTCTTCCAGTGAATACAAGTTTCCTTGAAGACAGGCTCCACTCCTAAGTTTTCCGCCATTTCTTTGGTAGCAGTGATGGCATCTTCAAATCCATTGTCTTTGTAGGCCACAATGAAATCAAGGCAGTTTCTCATCAAAGTAGTAACAGTTGCGATGTCCATCGACTGAGTTTGTAATGCCTTGCTTACAACATTTACTTGGAACAGGATATTGTGCCAAACCACAATTGAGATCAGAAATTTGAAGTCAGTGATCTAGTTTGCCAGGCTTTGCGCCTTGTGTTGGATTCTGGCTTCGGCTTTACTCGACTGCGCCAGTTCCATCAGGGCATCATAAACCTCAATCACTTGGTACCTCACTGGCCTTATGTTGTCAATGAGGCTCTCCCAGCGAGTGTCACTTAGTGGCTTCACAGTCAGATGTGTGTCATTGTCCATAAGGATCTTCCACCTGATAGCTGATGCTGAAAACAGGATGTATATCATTTGCAGTACTCCAAAGAGAGAGACTGAATCTAAAGATAATGATGCTGCATCTGACATAACCCGGTTGAGAGTGGCTGCCACAAAGCATGAAGAAAGCTCTTGGATTCAGTGCAAGGATCCTTGCCTGGACACCACTGTTTCTTCCCTTCATGTTCATGTTGTTGTCGTAGCTTTGGCCGCTGCAGTCCTGAAGCTTTATTTTATTCTCATTCAAAACGTTCTTAAACAGTTCTGTTAGGCCTTTCCAGTAGTCGTCCTCAGACTGAAAACAGATAAAGTGTTCCTTTACTTGAATACAACCATCCTTGTGATCAACAAATCTTACTGTAAATGACATTTTTCACTGATTAATGTCAGGTGTGCAGTCAACTGTTACGGTGTAGTACTTCACTTTACCGAACCGCATCAATGTTATCAAGCACCTTCCTTGCCATAAGGTCAATCAATTTGTTTTTCTATTCTATTTTCCCTTTTTGTCGCTAACAACAAAAACAGCACACCAACCCCGGCACCCCACAAGCCCGGCGCCCCAGGCAGTTACCTAAGTTGCCTGCCCCTACATCTGGCCCTGACAGCGGAGCATTGTGGGGCATCTCCTGGAGGTCAATTCAGTTGACTTACACAATGCTGCGTCTACGCTGCCTCTCTATCGACCCATCAACATCAAATTAAGCTCTATGCCTCTCGTGGAAGTGGAGTAATTGTCAACGTAACAGGTGAGTTAGGTCGGCAGAAGGGACCTGGTAATGTAGCTGCATACATTATTATGTCGACATAAGGCGGCTTCCGTTGACCTAAGTTTGTAGACCAGGCCTGAGGTCAATGGGGAAAAACTTTGCATCTCAGTTCATCCTTCCTACAGGAACGCAGCTGAGCCTGTGGTGTGTGCAAGCTCAGGCCTGGACTACATTACAAATTTTTGCTGGCATAGCTGTGTCAGCTGAGAGTGTGAAGAAGAAAAATACATCCCCTACCCAACATAGCTATGCTAGCAGAACTCCTGGTGTAGCTGCAACTGCATAGGGTGTTTCTGTTGGCATAGGTAATGTCATTTGGGGAGGCGGTGTAGCTATGCTACATCTGCTGGTTTATATTGCGTCTCCACTAGAGGGTTCTGCCGACATAGCTATACTGGCTATGGAGTGTAGACAAGGCTTCTGAACCACTCACATCCACTGAATTATTGTAACCTCTGCAGGCCTTTGTTTAATAAGTGTTCATATATTAATCTCTTACAAATATCTATCTCAACAACATGTATTAGAAAAGCAGTAGAGTTTTCCTTTAAATGCAGCTGCCAGACCAGCAGACACACAATTTAAGCCTTTTTATAAAGCCTGAGTTTTTTGCAGATTAATAGCTACTTCTAGATTCCATTTTGAAATACTTCTATTTTAAAATCATCTAAAAAGACATCATTTTAGGCTTTCACAATGAGGTAGGTATCTTCAGAGTGAGCTAAGCCAGATTTTTGGAGTAAAGAGCTTTAAATGGTTCCTGTTTTGCAAGCTATAGAATGGGTGCTTACCACTCTGCCTGTATTGTATATTATGCTGTAATTTACCTACTGTGCCTTTTAGTCGGTAACCTCTGTAGGGCAAGAGCCAAAGACCTCTTCTGTGTTTGGCAAATTTATCTGTTGTACATGTTGATTGCATGTTTATCTACATGTTGATTACACTGTATAAATAAGCAAGATTTAAAGCAGTCTGGAAAAGGGGGGGGGGGCCTATCAGAACCCCAGCCAAAGTAAATTTTCATGCACTTGATTCAGACAATTCACAATTTCTATATTGTGTGTGTGTGTGTGTGTGTGTGTGTGTGTATATATATTTCCATAATTGCATGCCATTTTTAGCTTATTAAGCTATTTATACTTACTAGGGTTTTTTTAATGAGGCAAAAAGCCTCATACAAATTATTAAAACAAAATACATACTGGAGTTTGGCAGGATGGATTGGGGGTTTAACTGAGATTCAGGTTGGGGGATCTCTGGTAATAGTGGGCTGCGGGGTGCAGTGACATTCATTGGGTTGGGGTGTCTCTGGGGATACAGGGCTGGGAATGCAGTGACATTCAATGAAGTTGGAGGATCTCAGTGGTGAAAGTGCTCTGACAGTCACTGGGGATGGGAGTGAGTCCTGGGAACCTATTCTGGGGCTGCTGCTCCTGCAGGCTCCTGCAGCTCCCAGCCCCTGGCTCCACTGTGCTCCCCAAGGGACACAAGCCCTTGTGTGTGACTGACAAGTGGGCAGTGCCTGCCATGGGGGAAGTGGAGTCGACTCCCAGGTGCTGTATGATGCAGAAGGTCTGGTAGAAGTTCTGCACCCCAATGCGACTCCCCCCTCAAGCTTTAAATTTTTTTTTCCTGGTTTTGTGTGTCTGTCTGTTTGTCTCTCTCACACTCACACACTTTAAGCACAGTAAATAAGGGGTCACAGAATAGTGAACACAATCTTGAAGAATGCCTTAACGCTTAGGGCTCCTTTGAGATACCCTTTACTCCCACCTTACACTCCCACTGACTTCAGAGAGACTTGTGGTGTAAAGTACTATTCATTGTGAGCAAGGGTATTGCAATCTGGCCTCTAGGTTTGGAATTTCCTGTTTCAATAAGCACTACTTTTCTAATGTGAGAGTGAGTTAGTAAAGCAGCATATTTGTTTTTCTATTTACGTGATGGGTGCTCTCTCCTTTCTTCTTCATTTTCCGTGTGCGCCTATTACTGATCAGACTGACACACTGTGGGGTTCGTTTCACACAGTAATGAGTCAGGGCTCAGTGACCGTAATATTTACTAAAAATAGCGGCATGTTTGCTTTAAGGAAGGCAGGTGGTGGTGGTGGTGGTTGTTCTAAAACTTCCTGGTTGGATTCATGCCAGTAAAAGTTCTGGGTGTGTTATATTGGAATCACAGTCTGAGATTGCTTTTAAATAAATATTTGTACAAGGATTTTAAACAATCTGCAAGTGGTGGAGAAATTGGCATGGTGTTTCACCCATACTTTTGTATTATTAGTGATGACATAAACCTAAGCATTTGTAATGTGCCGAAAAGCTAGTGACAGATGGAGCCATCCTGCTGAAACGTTTAAAAAATGTTAACTGTAGCATCTGTAACTTTGAGGGGTGTATGTTTGGGGGCGGGGGTTGTTCTACAAGGATCCCCTATGTCCTGATCTCCTGGGCTCATGGTGGGGCTCCCTCTGGTAGATTTTGCCCTTCGGGCCTGCCTAGCAGCATACGACTCTAACATCATCACAAAGTGACGTGCCAAGGAGCAGCGCCACCATGATGCAGGGCACAGGCTATGGAGCTGCGCAGTTTCTTGTGCGAAGGAGTGAATGCGCGCGCACACACACACACACACACACTGTGTTTTTGCATCCTTGGTTTCATGATTTCTGTGGGTGTAGTTAAACCCATGAACCCCTGCTAAAGCCAACCCTGCATGGTACTAACCCAGGCTCTTCCCACAGCTCCTGCTTGTGACCCCTTCCGGTCATATTTGCATGTCTTCCTTCCTGGACATTCATCCCATCATCCTGTTGCCCGCTCTACCATTTCTTGATGAAAGTGGAAAAGGAGGGGAAAGAAGCTCCACAACTTCCACCGGCCAAGAGGGAGCAGGAGCTAGTAGAATGGGGAACCTCTCCTTGACCAAGAGGAGCAGGAGCAGCAAGGATCTTTGTGGCAGAAGCAGCATCTACAACAGCTGGCTGGCTTTATTCTCCCCCAGTTCTGAATCCCTTAGCAAGCCAAATACTTCAGCTACCTGACACAGCCCTAACTCAAAAGCTGAAGTTTTAATTTTTAGCACTTCTTGCTGTGTTTGATCGTGGCATTCATGTCAGGAGAGATGTGAGAAAAGCTGGTGCTTAGGTACCTACTGTTCCTGTTCAAGGCCTGGTTGTGTTGAGACTTACCCTTAAAAACAGGATTTAATCCCTTTGTTTAACCAGTTTGTTTAAAGATTTTAGTTTCTAAATTTGACACAATTCCTTTTCAGAGGAAAATTGAATTTTCTGGGTGAAATACTTCACTTTCCATAATATAATTGTTTTTAATTTTTAAAAACATTCAGCATTTGGTCTTCCATTTTTTTAACCAGAGCAGTCCTGGTAATGTGATAACAGATTCTTCCAACTTTCCATACCACTACACCTCATTGACTATATTTTAAGAAATTCCATTGCAATTAATGTTAACAATAGCATCTAGTTTTTATGGATCTAGTCGGTCATGTCAGTAGTTCAGTCATTCTTAATCAGTATTACTATGATGTCTGAGATCTCAAGCAATCATTACCTTGTCTCTAGTTAATGTGCATGCTGTATTTTTGTCTAGATACACATGCTATACTTATTGCTGTGATGTCTGGGCACCGTAAATTGTAGAATTAAATATTATAAAAGATCTCTGTTCCTTGCCACTCCCCTGAGTCTCCTGTTTGTGTGGTGAACTAGAAGTACAAATAAGTTTGCTGATTGCCTGACCTCATACTTCTAGACATTAGATTCTTGCAAGATCTTGGACCATAAACCAAAGGAATGTTGTTGTTGTTTTTAGATTTTCTGCTTGCTTAGTGTCAGGCCTAAGGACCTGCCGGTCTTACTCTATCTTGGAATTCTTGTTGAGTCTCAGCAGAAACCCAAGACTTACTGGGCATAAAGACAATTTACCATCAGCTCCCTAAGGACATTGTCCTTCCAGATCAAGGCTGAGGTACATTGGTGGACTATAGTGGGGAAAGTTTGCACTACCACTTCCTGTTCTGCACTGGTTCTGTGCATAATGCTAGGACTTCAGTCCTTAAAACTGTCAATCTGATACTGTCACAGAAGTCATTATAATTTTTTAGTCTTTGTTCTGGAAGGATAGCCCCACTACTAAACTATTCTAGTATAAATCTCAGGTGTAGATTCTTGTTTCAAATGAAGTAAATACCTTTTAAAAATATATTTAATACTTTTGGGAAATATATCTAAGAAGGCCAGAAAGCCAGAATGGTTTAAACTATATTCAGATTGCTTAACTGATTTGTTTCTATATTATGCAGTTGTAGCCGTTTTGGTCCCAAAATATTAGAGGCACGGTGGGTGAGGTAATATCTTTTGTTGGACTGTCTTCTGTTGGTGCGAGAGACAAGCTTTTGAACTTACACAGAGCTCTTCTTCAGGTCTGGGAAATATACATAAGCAACATATGAAATTTGGGCCTGTGTTTTAAAGATATAAATCATCTATTAATAAATGCAACAGAGATTGCAAAGAAATTTGAGCATAGAAATAGTGATTTTCATGCCATCTTTAACCTCTAGTTTGCTTTAAAAAAGCTCTCCTTTTAATAGTGATAGCTTAAAGACTAATTGCTTTTTCAGAAGTTTATCATGGAAAGAGGAAATAATTATCTGATCTACATCAAAGAGCATGCTTCCAAGGGGTGGTTTGTTTGGGAGAAGAGTAAACCTCACCAATTAGTCTCAGTAGTGTAAACTCCTTCAATTGTGGGGTTGTATACCTAATGCTCTGTAAGAAGACACTTCTTATGATTGTCTGCTGGTTGACAAACCTAATCAAATTGGATTTCAGTGAAACAATTTGTCATGACAGTTTTGGGATCACTTATTTTACATAATAGGTATATCTCCATATATTAATATTATATCTCACAGAACTGAAAGGGACCTTGAAAGGTCATCAAGTCAAGTCCAGTCCAGTCCAGTCCCCTGCCTTCACTAGCAGGACCAAGTACTGTCCCTAACAGTTTTTTTTTTTTTTTTCTTTGCCCTGATCCCTAAGTGGTCCCCTCAAGGACTGAACTCACAAGCTCGGGTTTAGCAGGCTAATGCTCAAACCACTGAGCTATCCCTCCCCTCCAAACCAAATCAATCTGATTTTTTTTCTATAACCAATTTAAATGAGAAATGAAGCATAAAGATAATAACAGGATGTTGGGATTTTATTACCCAAATATTCATTAAAATCCCATAATAAAGCCTGTTTTATTAATGCTGAGAAACAAAGGCAAGCTTAACAGGAAAATTTAGATCTGCTAACATGATAATTTCCTGTTTCTGCTATTGAGCAAGGGTACTGCATGTATAACTCTCCATACAGCTGTCCTTTTGACCCATCTTCTTGCATTTCTCTCTTCTTTCAACTTTACTCTAAAGGCCAGAAATCTTGGTCATCTTGGATCCCAACTTCTCTTCTCCTCACAGCTCCACTTTAAACTTGACTACATTTGACTTAACATGTCTTTCTTTGTCTACACTAGGTGCTAGGACTAGTAATTTTCCAAGAATAGACAAGCTCTGTATGTTGGTATGTCACAATTCCCAGATCTTTGCCAGACTTCATCCTTATTTTGATTCTACCTCTTCTGAAATCCTTATCTGGCTCCCATATTAGCTTTTTCCTATTGGCTTTCTCAGTCCCTACCCTTATAAAAGGGGGAGTGGAGAGGCTGTAGCAACATTACATTCTTGCCTCAAGGAATACGATCTATTGCTCTCATCCTGTTTTTTCCTAGGCATCCTAACCACTTCAAACACTGCTGCCTTGGTTTTCAAAACTCTGAAATAACTCTATTTTCCACCACAATCCTCAGCCATCTTCACCCACTCCCTCCAATCTTGGCCTCTTCGCAGTCCCCTCTTCAATTCTTTTATCTTGCTGTGCAACAAGCATCTGCCTGCACGCACACCCACACACGTTTCTCCCTTCCTCTCTCAAATTTCTGCAGTACTGGTGAAGCCCAGCAGAGTAGGGTATTGTTCCCCCTGCTCCTAAGAGTATGTGTACAAAGCAACTAGACACCTGTGGCCGACTCAGGCTTGCAGGGCTCCAGGCTGTGTGCAGCTGTTTCATTGCTGGGTGGACTTCCAGGTTCTGGGACCCTCCTGCCTCGCAGAGAAATGTGGGTGGGTGGGTGTGTACGGGTCCTAGAGCTTGGGCTCCAGCCCGAGCCCAGAAACAGCCCCACAGCCCAAGTCCGGCAAGCCCGAGTTGGCTGGCATGGGCCAGCCATGGGTTTTTCTTTGCTGTGTAAACATACTGTAAGTGCCACCTGCAAGGGATGAGAAAACCCAGTCTCTGGGATACTGCAGGGATACTTTCTGTGTTCAGCAGGCTGCACAGGAATTGAGCAAGACCAGGGTGGTTAGAAGCGGATGTAGAGCTCTAGGGCCCATTCCTATATGTCTCCTACCTGTTCATACCAGCATGTGAGCGCTCACTGGGTTCCCAGAGGTGGGGAAGATGTGTGGTTCTCACTCACGTAATGCAGGTGGGTAGGCAGCGTTACAATTAGTGTTAAGGGGAATAAAAAGCAAATTTGTATTGATATGCTTTACCTGTTTGTTTTTTGAAGTGTTTTTAAATAAAGGACATTAAATTTTGATCTGCAACAACCTGCTCAGAGCATTGCAGTTTCATGGCAGTCTGGAAAGTACTACACTTTAGGATACTTTCCTTATATTACCAGTTTAAATACAGTGGTTAATAGCCAGCTTTGTGGTTTGGTTTTGCTTCAAGGTATCTTATTGTTTGCAAGCATGAGCATGTAAAATAGTTTATTAAAATGACTTCACCTCTTGCTCTTAGCTATTTATATTAGGATGCTGTAAGTCAGGCGAGTCTAGGGCTGTGTGAATGTGAAAACAATACTTCTTTTAATGAATAACGCTTGCGTGATGTATTCATCTAAGTCTATTCATCCTACAAAAACTGATCTGAGCAGTCTCCACCCTATACTAGACCCATAATGTGCACTCTGAAACTAAACTGACATGTCAAGGGAACAGACTTACTGTACATGAAGATTGATAACTCTTGTTTCTTGTCTAGTGCTATCCTTTTCTGGCATCCAAAGGGATAGACTAAAACAAAGTGTGTAATTTGAAGAAAAGGTGTGTTTGAGAAATATTGCTTTTCAGCAACTTCACACCTGTTAACATGTTTAGATTGACTCCAAGCATTAATCATTGAGATTTCCTCCATCCCATGTATAATCAACTATTATTCCTGTGTATAAAAATCTATCTGAGGTACTTACATGGCCACACACTACTGTAATATCCAAAGGCCTCACAAGCTTTAATGTATTTATCCTCAGCACCGCTGTGAGGTAAGGAAGTGCTGTTATTTCCGTTTTACAGATGGTGAACTAAGACACAGAGACATTAAGTGACTTGTCCAAGATCACACAGGAAGTCTGTGGCAAAGCAGGGACTTGAATCCAGGCCTTGAAATTCCTAAGCTAGTACTCCAACCTCTGTTTGTGTTCACATGCATATACATATTACTTGTCATTGGTGTGCATGGTTCTTTAAGGACAAGGTCCCTGCCCTGAAGATCATACAATCCAAACTGAGGTGGTGGTAAAGCAAGAAAACACCACTATGAGCAACATAAGATGTAAGAAGGAAAACTGCTAATGAAACAGTAATGTTTAAAAAGAAATCAGATGCTCATTGTGTGTCTATTTCGTGTTGTTCCTGTTCTTAACACGGTCAGGCGAGAGAGAGGGAACAGACAGCGCCGAAGCTGAGATTAGTCATGGAAAGCACACCGAAAAGTGAGTTTTGAGAGAAGGTATTTGGAGGAGGCCGAAAGAGGACACTTGGCACGCAAGAAGAAAGAGGTTACTTCAGGAATGAAAAGGGCATGGAGTTTTGGGTTGGTGGAGGAGACAAAGGGATTGAGTGGAAATCTGTAACTTGAGGATCTGGTGCATTAACCAGCCATAAGAGTTTTGCTCTTATGGTTTGATGTCAGCAGATCCCCTTGATGGAATTACTCTCAAGGATTACTATTTATGCAACAAGACTGTGTTTTTCATGAGAGTAGGTGTATTATCCTGGGAATCCTGCCCACGTTCCAATTTGGATCATTACATTCTGTGTTACCTATCTAAATCCCCCTGTTTCAAATGTGTATGGGGTTCTTCACTTCCTAACCTAAACTGTAGTGTACTTTGCACTTTTAAATAGTTGCAATGTTCTACTTCAGACATGGCTGCATTACAGTGGTGGATGAAGTGAGCCCTGTATATTCCTTATCTATCTTGTGGGATGCAGTCAACATTAATATTTGTAAAGTGCTTTAGAAATGCAAAGTAAGTTTTGAAGGTAACAAAACAAAATGCAGAACGGATTCAATTTTAGTATCCTATTTTCAGATCCTATTTTCATAATTTGTCTAAAAACCTTTCCATATTTGATCTAGTCTAAAGGTAGTGTTGGTCTGTTTTTTGTGTTTTGGTCAAGGGCTAAGGTAGATGGATAGTCTTTCCCCATTTTAAGAAATTCTAATTTTTTTTAGTCGTGCCTATAACACAAAAGGCTCTAACTGGAAACTTCATGAAAATATTTCTTAATAAAGGGAGTTTAGCAGCTTTACAAGGTTTGGGAGGAACACATTTAGTCATAGAAAAGTTTTATAAGTAACTGAAATGTTCTTTTTGAACATGCTCAGTGGGCTTCTTCTAAGATTTTTAGCAGTCTACTCTTGCCCCTCCGCTTTGTGACATGACATATACAAAAGATAGGGAGAATTGTGCATTCTCTACTTTTTCTATCACAAATATAGGGGCAGCTGTTAGTGGGAGAATTGGCATGAGGGAGATTGTTACTGCATCGGAACACATGCAGCCAAACCCAATAATTGCATCAATAGTAGACAGGAAGAAATTGTGTTTAAAAAAAAATGCAGATGGAACTGTTTTTGCAAAATTCTGTGGCATTCTATAATTGTTTCATTTAATTAAAGATATGAAAATTCAAGCTGCTTCCTTTGCAAAGATATAGCCTGTGCTACTTATTTTGCAAAAAGCACTGCAAAAATCTATGTTAATGTAACACTAAAGTCACACAGTTGAAATAACAGTAAAAAAATACAAGAGTCAAGATTCCAATGGTAGTGTTAACTTAGCCCCATTGCATATTCTGTATATTGTATTGTATACATTTAACAGCATAAACAGAAATATGCAAACATACTATGTGTAACCTTGGTCCCTTTATATCACATCTCCCCATACTGGTATAAACTCTTTCATTTACGTTTACATTCTTTTACCCAGATAGAATTGCTTCACATATTAGGTATAACATAAGATTTTAATGTGTCACTACACGTTTTTTCAGAACATTTCAGTATTTGACTCTAGAAAGCCCAGCTCTAGTTTTTATTTAAACTTTACCCACATCTGTTACATCTTGTACAGCAAGAAATAAATTATGCATGAAAGCAAAGTCTATTTTAAGTGAAGTAAAAATCTACTTACATTTCGACAATGGTGCATGCTTACTCATTAGCCTTTCTCACACTAGTCAGTTTTTGTGCTTGAAGTGAAGCTTAGCTTCCCCATTTTTGGAGGAGATGGGTCAGGAAGGAGAATTTCTCTGATCAGTCTCCTGGGGTTTGTTTGCGTGGTGGTATATTTGCCCTCCTTTGACACACACACTTTTTGTAAAAGTATTTAGAAAGTGAAAAGATGGAATTTTAAAGTATATAAACTACAAGGGGTAGGAATGGCCATAAAACAGATCCAGATATGAAGGACTCAATGGCCAACTTAAGTCCTGTACAACTGCATGGTTTTGGTCCTTCAAGGATAATATATTTCCTTTCTTTCTCCCCCTTTTAGGAGACGTTGATCCAGCAGCAAGTGTCATTTCATTAGGTCCTGTATCTCTGATGTTGTGGATAGTGGAGTCCTCCAGCAATTAAATGAGAGCCGTGGACACATCTCAGCATGTCAGTCTAGAGAGTTCAGAATCGAAACCTGGGACAGGCTGGAGCCGTGGGGAAGAAACACCAGCCTCCACTAAAAACAGAACAAGTGGAAGCTTCCAAGTCATGGCCTACAAAAAAAGCATTTTGTTACAGGAACCGTGTGAGGGTTAATCTTCTCATGAGAATGGAAGTAAATAAATGAGATGGTTAACTTGACCAGTGAGCAGTTCAGTTACAACAAAGAGCAATTAAAAATAAGATGGATTACACTGGAACGGAAAGGGTTTTGATGGCTCGATGTGAGGAAAAACAAAGAAAGTTCTAAACCCAGTGGGGAGTTATATTATCTCTGAATCGAGCATTCTGTGGCAGAAGAATATTCTTTTGGGGGCTTCAAGTCTACAGTAGAAAAGTGTAGAGCAAGCAGTAAAATCTTATCGCAAACCCTGACATGTACGATGACAAAATTATGATCAATTACCAAACATCAGATACTCCACAGAGGGAAGGCTTTTGTTTTAACAATAACCTTTTTCTAAAAGGAATAGGCGGGAGGGGGGAAATCAAACAGAGGCAAGGAGATAAAATTGTCTGTTAAGGTTAAAGACAAAATGTGAAGTTTATTGACACAGTGTTTACCCAAATTGCATAGAACAGCCTGACACCAGCCTAAGAACAGGGATATAGTTGAGCCCATTGTAAGTATCATTGAAAACCAAAATGTGCCAGTCAGCATGACAGAAGGACATCAAGGAGCGGATCCAAATGTTCCGTTGACCTTCACGGGTTGACAAGCCTTTGTGTCTAAAAACGAGAGAGAAAAAAGTCTGGAAATAAATAGAATTTTTATTTTATTTTTTTTCTAGGTAGAAAAGAGGTTTCTTGGTCCGTTTCTGACAATCTGTTATTTATTAGTATAGTTGTGGTTTTTTGTTCGCTTTCAGGTAGGTGTAGTACATTCAGTTAAAGAGCACATCTGTATGCTACTACTTGATTAAATCTTTTTTTCTAGCTCTTTTAAAATTCTTTCTACCACTGGTTTGGTTTTTGCATGTAGAATAAAAAGACTTGTAAAATTGTAACATTTCATACAGAAATGCCGCCCGATCTTCACCAGCTTCAGAAATCTGACCTTTGCCGATGCTGCAATAAAGTGTTGTAATTTAGAATTAGTGTCTGTCTCTCTTTAAGTTCATTTTGAAGTAAATGATTATCTGAAATCATATTAATACGTTATGTACTATATGCCCTTGAGGATATTTTTGGCCAGTATTTCACTTATTTGAGTGTCATAAGGAGTATATGGCATTGTACAAACATGAGATGGTCCCTGCCCCAACAAGCTGACAAACTAGATCAGACACAGATAATGCTGTACAGTCTTCATCGAGACAGCCTGAGTTCCCTCTGGCTGCTGTCTAGGTTCTCTCCTCACTCCTAACCTATTTGTATTAGAGAGAGGTAGATGTATTTCACATTTTTCACAGTTTCTTTATGTGGACAGATTAATCATTTTTCAGATTCTTCTATTGACTGAAAGCTGTCCCCAGAGTATTGATAACAATTATATATCAAGTTGGTAAAATATTAACATAACTTTCCAAAAAGATACTGAAAAATTAGAGTCAGGAGAAGGGCAACAAAGTTAGACTTGGTAGTGTTAAAATATGAAGAAAGGCTAAAATGAAGAAATTACAGGTGGTGCAAGTGCTAAACTTGCTTGTCGCTTCCCATGATGAGACCCTTGTTTTCAGTTGCTTATAATTTTGTGAAACTTTCATCATTCAGGCTGGAATTTTCCATTTCAGCTATCTGCCTCAGGCCGAATATTTTTGGGAAGTTACAGAAAAAAATAGTTCAGACATTTCTGAGAATAAGGTTGGGGAAAATACTTTGTAAGAATTTTCTTAACATGGGCAAAACATCTGTGAGAAGTTCTAGTGCCTTCAAGCTTTGAAACAGGGATTTTAGATTTGGCATGGATTTGGAGTTGCTCAAGTATCAGGGACGTGCCTTTTGCTATTTCCTTGGGGGGGGAAATCATCCAAATCTGGCCAGGTTATAAACCTTTGAAACATCTGTTTGCACATGTTCCGTAGAGTTTTGTTAGCTTGGCAGCTAAATTTTGAAAATTCCATCTGTACTGAGCATGCTCCGTCTCACTGCTGCAGTAATGGAGCAGGACTTTCTATGCAATTGCTCCACCCAGCTGTCTGGGACTGCTGTACCGTCTCTTCTTTTCTCTCAGTGCTCCCCATACTGGTGCCCAGGCAACAATGAGGCAGCCTGATTCAAATGCAGAGCAGCAATGAATGTGGAGGGAGAGAAAGATTCATGGTGAGAAGTAAAGGACTTGAGGGAAAGGGTTTGGATAAGGAGCGGGGAGGGGGTATGGGCAGGGGCAGAAGACCGCATGGGAAGAAGGGAAGAGAGGCAGGTACTGTGGGGAGGGACAGATAGAAGCAGAGTGGAGGAAATATGGATAGAAGCCAAGGATGGGCAGGGGGAGGAATTAAGTGGGGAGGAGCTGGGGGGGGTGCTAAAGGCAAAGGAGGAGTGGAAGCAGAACCAGGAACTGAGAATGGGTAAAAGCTGACAGGATGGGCAGAAGTCATGAAGACTAGTGGGCCAGGTGGGGATGAATATGGGTAAGAGCAGGAGATAGGGACAAGCTGTGGTGAACAGGGGCAGAAGGGTCTGTAATCACTAGAGTAATCCCAGGTTCTGTAGGGAAATGTGACACTTTTCGGGGTTACCCAGGGCCGGCGCAACCTATTAGGCGACCTAGGCAGTCGCCTAGGGCACTAAGATTTGGGAGGCCCCGGTCGTCAGCGTTATTTTGGGGGCGGGACCTTCCGCTGCCTCTGTCGGGGGCGGCATTTTGGGGGCGCGGGGAGGGCCGCCCACAGTAATGGGGGGGGACGCACAGGGGAACCGCTCCCTGCCCCAGATCACCTCCACTCTGCCTCCTCCGCTGAGCACACAGCCCCCGCTCTAATTCTCCAATCGGCGCCGCAAACCTGGGAGGGGAGGAGAATTAGAGCGGCGCCGGCGTGCTCAGCGGAGGAGGCGGAGCGAAGGTGAGCTGGGGCGGGCTCCCCGGGCAGGGTTGGCTGCCACGGGCGGGGTTGGCTGCCACGGGGGTTAGCTCCCCGGGCGGGGTTAGCTGCGGGGGGGGGGGGTGCTGCAGAGCGGGGGGGCTCCGCGGGTGGGGCGGTGGCGGTTGGGGTTGGCTGCCACGGAGGGAGGCTCCCCGGGCAGGGTTAGCTGCAGTGGGGGGGGGGGGGTAGCTGCAGAGCGGGGGGGCTCTCCGGGTGGGGGGCTCCTCTGGTGGGAGGGGCGGGTGGGCGGGGTTAGCTGGGTGGGGGGGCGCAAGGTGGAAGTTTCGCCTAGGGCGCGAAACTTCCTTGCACCGGCCCTGGGGTTACCCGAGGTGTCCAGGGTGAATTACTATCTTCTGCTTACAGCGGGAGGGAGCCCTGTCTGTGTCCTACCAGGGGAAACTCCCCAGTGACTGGCAACACAGACACTCTGCTCCGGGTAAACTGTCATGGGATAAGAGGGAAGGTCCTCTTATGGATCAGTAACTGCTTAAAAGATAGGAAACAAAGGATAGGAGTAAATGGTCAGTTTTCAGAATGGAGAGAGGTAAATAATGGTGTTCCCCAGGGCTCTGTACTGGGACCAATATTGTTCAACATATTCATATAGGGCCTGCAAATTCATGGGCCATTTTGGTCAATTTCACAGTCATAGGATTTTAAAAATCATAAATGTCATTTCAGATATTTAAATCTGAAATTTCACAGCAGTGTAACTGTAGGGGTCCTGACCCAAAAAGGAGTTGTGGGGATCTCAAGGTTATTATAAGGGGGTTGTGGTATTGCCACCCTTACTTCTGCACTGCTGCTGCTGATGGGGTGCTGCCTTCAAAGCTGGGTGCCTGGCCAGCAGCCGCTGCTCTCCGGTCACCCAGTTCTGAAGGCAGCACAGAAGTAAGGATGGCAATATTGTGATTCTCCCCCCCCCCCCCCCCAACTCCCCCCGGACCTCCTTTTGGGTCGGGACCCCCAGTTTGAGAAATGCTGGTCTCCCCTGTGAAATCTGTATAGTATAGGGTAAAGGTACACGAAAGACCAGATTTCACAGTCCACCCTGTGTTTTTCATGGCCATGAATTTGTTAGGACCCTATTCATAAATGATCTAGAAAAAGGGGTAAATAGCTATATCAAAGTCAAAGGGGAAAAAAAAGCTGTAAGGATGTTTCAATGCATCACAAATGTGCAGCCCCCGCCCCTTTTTGCGATTTAACCTTTAATATAATTTCCCTTTAAAACAGTGATTACTTCGCTCTCATAGCAACATGGTCAGAAGTTACTGAGGCGCTGCCATTTCAGGCTCCACTGGTTCACTGCTGCAATGTTCCGTTTAATTAAAATGGGAACGTGCTTGGCTTCGTAAGTAAAGTTAGTGCTGCTGAAAGGTGCTGAACTGACAGCCCTAGGGGATGAAGCCTTTGGTTTATTTCCACTGCAGGGGCAGTGGTAATGCAAGCTTCCCCTGGCTGCCCAATCCATGGACCTCAGCTGTGAGCTGGAGGGGAGGGAGGCATTATTTCCAAGGGTGAGTGATTAATGCTCCACGCCCATTCTATTCTGAGCACCTCTGAAGTTGACGACAAGGAGTGGACATTAGTTGTAATGCGAGTAGTGGTGTTAGTGATGAGGACATATGTCTCCTGGGACTGCAAAATTCCTTATACATGCGTCACTGAACAGCCATCATGTATATCTGGTCATTGCTTACACAGTCACTGTACTTCCATCAGTTTTGAAGATAGAGCTAAATAAAAAGCTTGGTTGATGGATATACTTACTACATACTGTCCATAGCAAGTGCCATCACTTTATTAAGATTCCCCCCACACCCTTTGAAACACTGAAAGTGTACACTGAGTAAGTGAATGAATAATGAAAAGAATGTGAAACCAAAACTTCTCCTTGATGAGGAATATTCTCTACATATCTTGCATTTTCCTTTGAACAGCTGGCATCCTTGAATTGTTCAGATATTTCTTCCACCCTTCAAGAAACACTCATCTGAGATGACACTTGACTGTCGCCTCCCAGAACTTGACGCTAAATATACATTTCTAACCAGACTTGGGTAGTTCTGAACCTATAAATAGGAAGCTATTTAGGCCAGCTCTATACTAGAAACGTTTGCTGGTCTAGTAATGGTGCTTAGGGCGTTTTTGCAACATTTTTATATCGGCAAAAGCCCAATGCTTTTGCTGGTATTGCTCATTTCGGTCAGGGAAAGCTTTATCCCTTTATCCCAAAAGCTTGTCCATACTACAGATCCGTGTCCGGCTGGGGAGGAGGGGCCAATTTTTTTCACACTCCAAGCCAACATAGCCATGCTGGCAAAGCTTTGTAGTGTAGACTGGACCCTAATGTACACTTGGCTTTAGTAGACTTTGTCCAAGATTTACATGACCCAGTCAGTTCCTGTCCATATTATGCATTACACACAGAATATTGCACGTTCTAACCCTGTTGCCACTGGATCCCTTTGGGGATATAGGCAAGTGACAATCCAGAATTGCTTCAGCTTGTTAATGGACTTTCACTCCCCTTTATCTTGAAGTTTCATTCTTTCTAATCAGGGTCCAATGTGCTAATTGCTTTGGAATGCAGCTTTTGTCACTTATCTCGCAAGCAGCATTCCAAGTGTATTATGAAGGCCTATTTCTATACAGCCTTCCGCCTTATTGCACTTTATAAATATTAAGTAATATATATGTTAAGGAAATTCATAAGCTGCACTGGTGTATGTCCTACCTTGTACCACCATAGCGTGTCTAAGGTCTAATCTACACACAGTTTTGTTCTGGTTTAACTATTTTGGTTAGAGGTGTGATTACGATGGAACTAGTTATAGCGGTACAACCCCTAGTGTGGATGAAGTTATACTGGTATTGCTTATTCCCTTTCCTGTATGGGAACAGCTTTACCTGTATATTGGTATAACTGCACCTTTATAGTGATATAAGTGCATCCAGGATAGGGGGTTGTACTGCTTTATTATATTGGAATAGTTAAAGTGGTCCAACTTCTGCATGTGGACAAAGCCTATATTAGGAGCTTGCACATCTCTGGAGTGGATTTCCCTAATGTGGACAGGGCCTAAGGACTCGTGTACGCAGGGGAAATTATTGGCATAATTATACCAGTATAATTACACCACTATAATTATACCAATAGAACTATAATGATGTAATTGCACCTGTATAATTATGCCAGTAGATTTCTCTATGTAAAGAAGCCCTGAGACCAAAATTTTCAAGGGTCCACCCAGGCCTCAATTCCGTAATGTGTAGAGTGGGCAGACTGTTGCTCCCACGCAGAGTCCCACTGACATCTCTGAGGCTCTGTGCGGATGGAGCTATCAGCCCATATGTTACAGACTGGCCTAGTAGCAGATGCTTCACTTTTGGGTGCCCAACTTGGGACACCTCAGGCCTAACTTTCAGAGGTGCTGAGGACCTGCAGCGCCCTTTGATTTCACTTCACCACAGGAAAAGAGACACCAAAACATCTACTCTAATCACTTCCAATTTTGCAGTGTCTTAGTTCCCCATCTCCACCAGGCAAAAGGGAAAGTCAATATGAGTTGACAACTAGCTTTAGTTTCCCAGAATTCTCTGGGAGAGCTTTCCATAGACTCACATTCCAGGCTGGCATTCTGCTCTGTTCACATGGGCCTCCCCTTCGGGTTATGTAATCACCGATTAGTCACTTAAAGCATTCATTCTAGTCGGTTTGAGTTGGCCTGGTTTCATCTCCAAGGGGGGAAAAAAAAAAAAGCAACAAAAATGTGGCCGTGTGAGTGATCACATAATTGCACCAGTGTCTGACTATGACTCAACAACAAAGCCAGGAGAAAATAACTCTGCAGGCTTGGTCCATCAGCAGGGCTCTTCATTCCTGAGCTCCCATTGTTTGAAATTCAGCACTCTGCGACTGCTGGTTCCTCCCTCCCCCCGCTGCCGGACTTCCAATAACATTCCATTGACATCTCAGGACATACCGGGCACCTAGTGCATTCAGCAGTACGACAGGTGTATTCTACCTCGACCTCCCTGAAAAAGTTCAGCAGGGGTCAGGCAGCTAAATGGCTTAGTTGGTGACATCTGTGAATGAAAAATGTGTTTGCGGCTACATTCATTGTGTTTTATGCTCTCGTGGCAAAGGGATTGTGAGCTTGTAACTAAACTACCCCATCTGAACAGCAATGTATAAAATGACGCAGGAATATGCCACTGGGCCTTGCAAATCTTTGAGGAACAAAATCCATTTCCTATACTCACGCTAGTGTCTTGCTGCAGCTCATGAAGCGCTGGGTGGATCGTTGGTACTGAGCTGCAAAACCACACTCATCTTTTATAAGAACCAATGTAGAAAAAAACGGAAGTGTCTTTATACTATTTTGCATTCTTTCCTGCATATGCATGGAAAAGATTTAGATAGACTGAGAATTCTTTTTCTTTCTGGGCTGAAATCCTGACCCCAGTGAAGTCAATCCCAAAACTACTATTGACTTCAATGGGCCATGATTTCACCCATGATAGATAAGGTGGTCACTATATGCCACCATTTATCCTAGGAGCACTTCACCGGCAATACTTATGCAGCTTCGTAACACACTTGTGAAGTACGTAGAGGATCAAAAAGGATCACATTACCCACCATGAAATGCAACCACCTCTGATGTGGAAGATGACAACTGTTTTGAATGCAAAGCAGTTGTGTATCTCGTGTGTCCATGTCCCAAAGCTTCTTAAGTATGTTGTAATAGATCACCTCACATTTAATATAATACAGGTTAATAAAGGTTGGCTAAAGGGCAGAAAGCAATCTGTGGAAAAAACTTTGTACATCATCTAATAAAGCATTTGTCCAGCGTCCTTCAGACAATGTATTTGGCACTACTATTAAATTAATCTGACTGTCATAATTATATACAGCTCGTATCACAGTAGCCTCTAAATGGCTATTGATCTGAACTGAATCCTAGAGAGAACTGATAGAACAGAACCCCTGGTTCATCAGGTTGGCCAAGGTGCACTTTATGGAGTTTTCAGCTTTTCTCTTTTCTCTGTTATGGGAAACGCTGCTTTGTGCGGGGAGAGGGATAGATTTTTTTTTTTTCCCTTTTGTAACATTCTGGTGGGAAAGCTTTTCCAAAAGGAACGACTTGCAGCTAAATTGGTCAGATTGGATTATTAAATCCCTTCTGGAAATTCAGTCAGGGTGTTCCGATAATATTTTAGCTCCTAGTATCTCCTGCAGCAGCCTTTCTTTTCCATCAGAAAGATGATGCACATGAACCCATGACTTGGCTTTTGTGACCACAAACTCTCCCATGCTACGGGGCACAGGTGCGTGACATGTGCCTTGGCCTATTAGCGATAATCGTTAGCATTTGGTTTTAACTGAATTAAAAATGAAAACACCTCTTGTGCATAACTGGCATATAAAAAACCAGCGGAATGAGTTACCCATATCACCTGTAACGTGATGCTTACAGCAAGGGGAATTTTCTCCTCTCTCTCATGATGTCTGAAGCAAAGCCCATGAATTTATTCCTAGGGTATACAGCAGGGGTAGGCAACCTATGGCACGGGTGCCGAAGGCGGCACACGAGCTGATTTTCAGTGGCACTCACACTGCCCGGCTCCTGGCCACCGGTCCGGAGGGCTCTGCATTTTAATTTAATTTTAAATGAAGCTGCTTAAACATTTTAAAAACCTTATTTACTTTACATACAACAATAGTTTAGTTATATATTATAGACTTCTAGAAAGAGACCTTCTTAAAACATTAAAATGTATGACTGGCACGCAAAACCTTAAATCAGAGTGAATAAATGAAGACTCGGCACACCACTTCTGAAAGGTTGCCGACCCCTGCTCTACAGTATCAGCACATACGCTTCACTACACAGAACATATTCCAAGCTCAGTCTCACTAGAAAATCTCTCCCATCACAAATGGAAAATTAAACCTAATCAGGTTTAAACCCATTTAGGAAGACAGGAAATATCCAGATGTAATTAAATTTGTCAGAAAGCCTAAGGACCATGTTGATGATCCGGTTCTCTTCCTTCCCCTCCTCCCTGCCCCGGCAGTAACTTGTGTATTGGAAATAGAAATGTGCTGACAACTATTTCCTAATAATTTCCCTCTTGCTGTGACAGTTTCTATGAAATACTCCTGTTCCCCTCTGTGTCATTCCACTTCAGAAACATCAGGTGGTTTATCTGCATTGCCCAATCAAGGTAAACAACTCAGAGCCCAAATTTTCAGGCTGCTGTTTCCTCCTAGGCAGGCAGTAAATAATAAAGGTTAGAGAGAGTTAAATATTAGAGAGGAAGGATAATCCAGTGTTAAGGGACATGGGAGACCACAGTTCAGTGCTCTCTTCCACAGACTTCCAATGGGCCCTTTGGCAAGTCACTTTCTGCCTTAGGTCCCCATATGCCTCAATTCCCCATCTGTAAAATGGGGATAACAGCACTGTCTGGCCTACCAGGGTTGTTGAATATAAATGCATTAAAGATTGTGAGGTGCTCAGATACTAAGTAACGGAGGGCCACATAAGCATCTTAGATAAATAAAACTTACAAAAGCATCTACTTTATGAGGTTCTCAAAGTATTTTAGAACATGACTTCAGCTGCCCAAAGCCTTAGGCAGGTAACAAACTATTTCCATTTTACAGATGGGGAAACTGAGGCATGGAGTGGTTAAGTGACTTGCCCAAGGTTGCACAGGAAGTGAGTGGCAGAGCTGAGAGCAGGGCTAGGACTGTGGCTATTAGCCCATGCTGTCACTGTACTTAGGGGAAACCATCATTCAATTAGATTCGCTGCCCTGACCTGCTGTTATAGCCCATTGGCTTCTTGCAAGAAGTTGATGTCTCTAAAATGAGAGGATGAGACAAACTAAGAAAAATAATGCCCTCTTATTTCATGCCTCCTATGCTGTTGGTGTGTACTTCATTTCAGTGTCATTCCTTCCGGGGGTGGGTCACACCATTTGAAGGTCAGCAGAGCACGTTAGCACCTGGAGGGCAAACACAAGTGCTTATGGTACCTACAGATCATATGGTGGCCGAGTTGCTAAACTGGGGCCTCCTTAGGAACAATTGGAGCACTGTATTATGTGTGGTAATCACAAGGTAAGAGCCTGGAAGGAATCAGTGGGGAGGGTCCCGCTGAAATGAACTGTGGCTTAACAAGCTTCTAGCTTGTCAATATTCCAGCTAAATTGAGATGTTCGATAACAGCATTTGGTGTCTTGGTGATGCTTGCTGCCTGCATGGGTAGAAACCGGCACTCGCTGATTGATCAANCACTGTATTATGTGTGGTAATCACAAGGTAAGAGCCTGGATGGAATCAGTGGGGAGGGTCCCGCTGAAATGAACCGTGGCTTAACAAGCTTCTAGCTTGTCAATATTCCAGCTAAATTGAGATGTTCGATAACAGCATTTGGTGTCTTGGTGATGCTTGCTGCCTGCATGGGTAGAAACCGGCACTCGCTGATTGATCAAATCCACAGAGGCCAATCTTCACAAATCGAATACAGACACGCTTTTAGTGGGGATCTTACACTCTTCTGATGTGGGCCATGCATGTACCTAGTACTAGATGGATTCAGAATTTACTTTCAAATGGGACTTACCCCCACTAAAAATACCCTTTGTAACATATATTGATCCTAGTGAGACTAGGTGGGTGAGGTAATATCTTTTAGTGGACCCACTTCTGTTGGTGCCAGAGACACGCTTTACACGCTTACACAGAGCTCTTCTCGAACAGAAGTGGGTCCACTAAAAGATATTACCTCATCCACCTTGTCTCTCTAATATCCTGGGGCCAGCATAGCTACAACAACACTGCAAACATATATTGGTCGGACACTAAGTGTAGTTCCTCAGTAGACCAGTGCTGTTGCGTCTGTGTGAGCCCCTCCCGTTACCTCAAAAAATTTAGGTATGAGCACCACTTGCCCTTCATCGCAGCAAGGACTGAAACAAAACCCGTGGGCCAAGGTAAGTGCTCCCTTCACATACTCATGGGCGGCGGGTGAACTGCCCCTCTGAGGAAGCTATTCCCAGGCCCAGCTCTGCCGCTTCGGTCCAAGCCCCCCCCCCCCCCCCCCCCCCCCCCCCCCCCCCCCCCCCCCCCCCCCCCCCCNCGGGGAGGCTATTCCCAGGCCCAGCTCTGCCACTTCTGTCCAAGCCCCCCCCCCCCACCCCCAGCCAGAGGAGCCCTGGCCCGCCGGCATCAGCTGCCCCGCTGCAGCTGCGCACCGGCTGGCCCAAGCACCAGCCGGAGCACAGGGCTGCTGGCCAACCCGAGACACGCTGGGCAGCCCCAGCCTCTGGCCGCCCGATGGAGCAGAGCAACCGCTGGTTTCAGAGGAGAGGGGGAGCGAGGGTGGGGCCTCAGGGGCGGAGGATGGGCAGGGCCACATCCTATGTTAGGGGAGGCTTGGCCTCCCCTGGCCTATGATACCCACTGCCCATGCACATACTGCTGCTGATTGTGGCACTTAACCCCTTCCTGAGGGTCACACTCATACTGTACAGCCCCTACAAATACAAATTACTGAGCTGTTTTCATGTAATTTAAAAAATGGCTAATAGTTTATGTGGCTATTTCAAAAATCTACGGTTACCCTCAGATATAAAGGCATAGCACATACCAGGGCTAGGAAAGTTAAGCTAGCTGCTCTGTCTAGACTACCAACCAGGCTCTTACTACTCAGAGCATCTGTTTAATCCTCAACCACCACAGGCTCCTTTTTGCTGCTCTTTATTTTATAGATAGTAAGTGGGAGGCGGTAGCTGTGACCTGATGGAACGTCTGAAGACTGGGGCGTAACTGCTGATCCTATTACCAAAAATAACCTTTTCTTCCAGTTCCCTAGAGGTAAGCACACATCTGACAATTCAGTGAGTGTTCCCCTGGGGCATGTCAGCTGCTGCCTAGGGAAGGCACTTCCTGTTTCGGGAGGGGTCACCCTGAGCACGGAAGGGAGAGCCCAGTTCTGAGAAATGCTTTACAAATTCCAAGAGGGCACGCACATGAAAGATGAGGTGGTGTTCCCTTTGGCAGGGCCTGGGTCTGAATCCCTCAATGTGAAGAGAGACCCTCCTTACACCAGGGGAAGAGGGAGAAACTATTCCTATTGGGAGCCAGTTCTGTGATGAAAACACACAAAAAATACCTATGACTAATCGTAGTGTAGGAGGAAATGCTTTAAAAATGTGGCTTTGTCAACAGTATTAAACAAAGGGCCAAATTCACTGGGGATGTGTGAGGAAATGTAAATTAGACTCTCCTGCACTCAGACTTTTTTTAACCAAAATAGTTAAATTAGCACAACCTGGAGAATGGAGGAATAAGCTATACCAGTATGAAATTATACAAACACTAGCTCGACGAGCCCTTAGTAAGTCTGTCTAATGTTTAAACAGGTGTAAGTTAAATACTAAGAAGGTGGACATTATGGCAGGAGCACCTTTAATATACACTTCCTTGCTGTAGTCCTTTCTCCTGTCTGAGGCTCATCAATTTAGGCCTGGTCTACACTTAGAACTAATTGCTATGTCAGTCAGCAGTGTGAAGAAACCCACACTTCCTAGTGATATAGCTATGCCAACAAACCCCCCAGCTGTAGAAAGAGAGCTTCTTTTGGCATAGCTACCATCACATGGAGAGGGGGTATTACTGCACTGGCAGAATACCACCTCCTTTTGTTGGCGTATGCTGTGTCTACACTAAGGGGCTATGCCAACATAGGCTCTGTAGTGTAGACATAGCCTTAGACTCCTTACCACTATAAGGCCTTGTCTACACTGGATGTTTAGTCACCAGTGTAGTTGCACCATTGCAACCTCCTAGCATAGATAAGATTTATATCTGTTCATCATGATCTATGCGGTTTCAAACAGGGTAAGCTGGACTGGTGCCAATAGTGCTGTACCAGTGTAAACAGAGCCTATGCTAATGGTTGGCACTAATGCAGCTGCAGACAGGACTAGAATCCCAGCATAGACAACGTGGACCAAATTCAGAGTTAATGGGTAAGGTGAGGCTGTAAGATACACATTGGTAAGAAGGAGTGAGTCTAAGGTATTGTAACATACACATTTGGGTCGGGCAGAAAACATTGTTACATCAATGTAGACGCTTTGCTGAACTTGTCCCACAATTTCACATCCCCTACCAACCTATCCCTTCTTTTATAAGCCATTACGTACAGCACCAAACCACACGTATGGGGCTAGGCTATACGTCATGAAAAACAAAAGGTGTTAGCAAGCCGTGGGTGTTGTTGCAGCATGAAATATACTTGAGGATTCCGAAACTAGAGGCTTTGTTTTGTAGATGTCTCCGGGACAGGGCACGAGCAATGGCTCAAAGCAGTTCTTTAGCGCTTTTGATGCTTGCTACTCTGTTTGATCCGGGTAGCGTACTTTCCATGATATCCTTGGTCTTTTTCTGCCAAGAATAACAATGACTTTAACGAGACAGCCAAGGAATGTGTTTTGCAATTTCCACCTGGGTGAATTCAGTTATGAAACGTTTCCAGTTCGTCGAGGAGCGCTGCAAATTATAGTCAGGCTGTTTGTGCTTCTAGCATCAGAGAGCATCAGACAGTTGTTGTGTTGACAATATCTTCTGCATTTCATTCCTCCTAGCGGGTGAGTGAGGGCAATTCTCAGTGTAGAAAGAAGCTGTGTGTTGTTAAGATAGGAAGACCCCAGTGTATCTGGCTTTCTCAGTCGCCAGTACTGAGGGACTTCATGCGTGTACAACAATCGTATAGGCAGTTAAGAACATTAAAACGTATTCCTGCTCTGTTTTACCAGGCTCACCTCGGGCTGGGGCCATATCTAAGGCCATTTGTGTACAGCACTAGAAACATTCATGGTGTTTAGAGTCCCTGATCCAGTAATGAGTTCTGTGCAGGTCGACACCCTGAGGTGCAGAGCCCATTAAAATTAATGGGGCCCAGTTGGAGATGCACCCTGTAGCGAACTCATTGCAGGAGCAGAATGAGAGAGAATAAAATTAGTGACAGATTAGTCTCCTGCCTGCCACGTTCTTTCATGGTATACATGATTTCTGTACTTGGCCGTTCTCTTGCTCATAATCAAATCTATCATCTTGATACTATTTATAGAGTATGGTGGGAATAAAACCTTTCAAAGGATGCTGATTAAGCTCCAGTGTGGTCAAACAATACACTTAGTGTGTGTGAAATTGAGTCATACACTTTGTCAGTACATTATACAATGCAGTCTGCAAAGGAGTCTCACGGTTGCACTGTTCAAAGGTTTTGTTCCATATACGTTCTACATTAACTGCATAACATTCATGTGAACCCCCTAGCTTGAGACATTACAAACTAATCTGCATACATTCAGTGGCAGATTAACTCATGGGCCCATGGGGCTGTGCCCAGGGGCCTTGTTAATTTGGGGTCCCCCTACAGGAGCACTGGAACCTGGATAGAAGTGGAGGGCCACCGGTGCTGGAACTGTAGCCCTGCTCCTTCTCGACCCCCCACCCCGGGGCCCTGCCCCCCTGGCCAGGCGAGAAGCTGGAGCCAGGCTGTGGTAAAAGCCACTCAGAGAGTCTGGGCCACTGTGGGGAGCCCCAGATCCTCCACCTGCCCTCGGTGTGGGGGCTGGGATGCCCGAGATCAGCCCCTGGCACGTGTTCCCCTCCCCCCCAGGGCAAGCTGCCCAGGGCTGGTGGAGGCTCCGTGCATAGGTGCAGTTGGGGGGTGGGGGGGTTGCTCTTTTTCAAGCAGCCGCAGGGCAGCTATGGCAGTGGCGGGGTCCTGGGAGGAGGAGCAGGGTTGGTCTCCATGGTGACTGTGTCAACAACCCCCACACCATGTCTGTGCCTGGGTAAGGCCCCAGGACTCGTGCAGAGCCACCATGGGTAGGTAGCGCAGGTGCTGGGTGGTTGTGGGCAGTGGGAGCTGGGGCACCGTCCAGCAGAGCCTGCACCGCGGGGAGCCTTGCTATGGGCCAGCTCAGGGCCCGTCCCACTCTGGCGGGTCACAGTGGCCGCTCTAAGCCAGCCCATTCCCTCCCCACAACACCAGCAGCTCAGGTACCACTCCAGGCAGGGGGAGAGAGCCAGGAGAACTGGCTTCAGCACATGCATGTGTGTGTGTGTGTGTACAGGCCTGCCCCATCATGCTGCCCCCGTCCCCCCCCCCCCACCAAATATAGCCATGAAACGACACGACACCTATGGGTCTGGGGCTACCCACAGTGGCTCAGGCTCCCTGGGTGGCTCTTACCATGGGGGGAAGGGAAGGAGAGGGGGGCAGGGCCCCATGGTAAGAGGGGTTTGGGGGGCCCAAATGTTCTTTGTGCCCAGGGCCCCAATAAAACTTAATTTGCCTCTGCATATATTACTAAAAAGAGTGCAGGGAATAGTCCTTGGATGCAGGGGTGGCAGGTTTGTATAATTTTTGGTGGTGCCCAGAACAGGTCCAAGTCCCCTCCCCCCTGCCCTGCCTTGTAAGCTGATATACACCTCTACCCCGATATAACACAAATTCGGATATAACGCGGTAAAGCAGCGCTCCGGGGGTGCGGGGCTGCGCACTCCGGTGGATCAAAGCAAGTTCAATATAATGCGGTTTCACCTATAATGCGGTAAGATTTTTTGGCTCCTGAGGACCGCGTTATATCGGGGTAGAGATGTATATATTTTTTAATCATGTAAAAATGGACTGGAAACAATAAACGTTTAACAGTTTCCCTATATTGCACAATGTGTGGGGTGGGGGGGGGGGATGAGGGCTCTGGCTGGGGGTGAGGGCTCTGGGGTGGGGCTGGGGATGAAGGGTTTGGGGCATGGGAGGGGGTGAGGGCTGCAGGGTGGGGCCAGGGATGAGGGGTGTAGGAGGGGGCTCAGGGCTGGGGCAGATAGTTGGGGTGGGGGGAGGGGGAGGGCTCTGGCTAGGGGTGTGGGCTCTGGGGTGGGGCCAGGGGTGAGGAGTTTGGGGTGTGGGAGGGGGCTCGGGCAGAGGGTTGGGATGCGGGGGTGAGGGCTGCAGGGTGGGGCCGGGGATGAGGGGTTCAGGAGGGGGCTCAGGGCTGGGGCAGATGGTTGGGATGGGGGGAGGGGGAGGGCTCTGGCTAGGGGTGTGGGCTCTGGGGTGGGGCCAGGGGTGAGGAGTGTGGGGTGCAGGCAGGCTGCCCCAGTGCTGGGGCTAGAGAGGAGGACGCCCCCCCCCCAGCCCTCTCCCCTCGGTCACTGCACGTGCTCCTAGGAGTGTGACCCCCTCTCAGGTCCAGGGGGTTACACTCCCCAGAGCAAAAAATCCTCATTCAAAAACAAGAACGACAAGAGTTCAGAGGGAAAAACCAACACTCAACAAACTTTTCCCCACCCTCAACTCTGGAGAGAGATTATGGGCAGGTGTGGGGGGGGGGGGTAGACTTCACGCTGCACCCCGGGGGAAGCCCTGAAAGGAGCTGCTCACGTGCAGGAGTGCTACACTGCACCCAGGGAGACAGAGGGGAAAGAAGCTGGTTCAGTGGAAGGGGGGCAGAGGAGGAAGTGGTGGTGGTGGTGGTGGGGGGGGGGTTCAGAGTGCCCTGGCTACAGCCACAAAGAAGGGAAAGTAGCAAAAGAAATGCAGAGGAGAGGAAGGGAAAGAAAAAGCCCAAATCAGGCTGAGCAGCCACCTAGGGCTCCCTGAGCCGCTGCAGTCACTCACTCCTCTGACCCTCCACCCAAACGCCTCAGCCGCTCCCTTTTGTAGCTAGCAGCGGCTGGCGAGGGAGCGCAGCGTGGAGTGGTAGGGCAGCCGACCGCTGCCCCGGGCCTAGGCAGAGATGCTCCAGGGGAGGCGCGTGAGGCAGCAGGTGGGCCAGGGGAAAGACCCGGCCCCGAACATTGGTGGAGCCGGGGCCCCCGTACCCTGAATATTGCTGGAGCACAGGCCCCACAGGCTGATATAACTCGCCACCCCTGCTTGCTTGGCAAAATGGGTCTGATAACCACCTGTGTCATTCCCATCCTTCACTGCTTCCGTTAATTGAGGGCCTAAGCCACCTTTCATTGAAGGCAGTAGTTTATCCTGCACCCCTGTGGCCAATGGGAATTAGAGCCATTAGCCGATATCATCACTGTGCATGACTCTTCATGGTACCCCGCCCCTCCCCCCCCCACAAAAAAATGCAGGCCCTTGTCTGGCGTTGCTTACACTATAAATTCAACAAGCAAAGTGGGACAGGGTAGGAGCGTAAGTACATGGCACTGCTGAAATCCTTATTATGGCTATAATGCACTGCTTTCTCTCTGCATTTCTTTACTATGCTAGGGTCTGTTTGAAATGACAACTGGGGTGGAAGCCAGCCATGAACACTCAGTCCAGTGAGGAAGATCATTTCGATCATACTGATTTAAAGATTGTAGAGCTCAAAATTACCCTAGGCCAGGGGTCGGCAACCTTTCAGAAGTGGGGTGCCGACTCTTCATTTCTTCACTCTGATGTAAGGTTTCGCATGCCGGTCATACATTTTAATGTTTTTAGGTCTCTTTCTAAATAATAAATATATGGAGATATACCTATCTCATAGCACTGGAAGGGATGCTGAAAGATCATTGAGTCCAGCCCCCTGCCTTGACTAGCAGGACCAAGTACTGATTTTGCCCCAGATCCCTAAGTGGCCCCCTCAAGGATTGAACTCACAACTGGGGGTTTAGCAGCCCAATGCTCAACCACTGAGCTATCCCTCTCCCCTATAAGTCTATACATTTATAACTAAACTATTGTTGTATGTAAAGTAAATAAGGTTTTTAAAATGTTTCGGAAGTTTCATTTTAAATTCAATTAAAATGCAGAGGCCCCCGAATCGGTGGCCAGGACCCGGGCAGTGTGAGTGCCACTGAAAATCAGCTCACGTGCCACCTTCGGCACGCGTGCCATAGGTTGCCTACCCCTGCCCTAGGCAGTTATTATAAAGAAGCATAAGTCCACTGGAATGCAGTGGGGCTCTGCTAGTTGCAACAGCTGAATGCCCAGCTCATAATTTCCTTAATATTTGCCTGCTGGGGATGAGGGAGGAAGCTAGCCCCACCGATTGTTGCTGTTTGCTTTTCTCAGTATCTAGCATGCCCTTGATTTTTTTCTACTTTAAATGACAAAGTCACTTTTTCTCTATGGCCTGATAATTGCTTTGCTAGGAAGAAGCAAATGTGATTATTTCTTTAAGCTTTCTCTTTTGAGAAGGTGGGGGAGGGAAAAGTTGACATGGGATAGCAAAAGTAGCACAGCTGCTAGTGTGATTTGATTTTTTTATGGCAGATACTCAGTATTGTTGCCCTTTTTGACCCAAGCAACTAGTCAAATTTCAGGGATGTTTCAGTTGGAAGTAGAAATAGCTGGAATCTGGTATGCAGCATAACTTTGATGCCAGCTTGTTGGCAGGGTCACCAATGAAGTAGGGTCACCCATTCTGGTTAGATGTATTCCTGGAGGTTTCATCACATGACAATCTTTAATTAACGATTAATCTTTAATTCCTGGAGACTCCAAGACAATCCTGAAGGGTTGGCAACCTTGTAAAGTGCTGCTCATCTGAACACACGAGGAACCAAGAACAAAATAAGCAGTTAAAACTAACAGCCCAAGCCTCTCTCGCTAGCGTTCCCAGGGTCACACTGTACTCAAAGGCCACTGCTTGGCTTTCTTGCCTCTGCCACTTACTCTGGGTGTGTTTGTTCTCTCTCTCACAACACCCCACACTCCCCAGTAGAAGCCCCCTGCCCACTTGGTCCTAGTTTCGGGGTAGGCTCTCAAATGAGCATGTGGGTGCATCCATTTAACTATCTTAAATGAAGGGCATGTTCACCTCTCAATTTGAGCAAGGTTTTAACTCAACCCCAACAAGATTTCACCCAGCTCAAGACAGTAAATTTTCATCTGTGCACCTGAAATTTCAGGCTATAATGACACTTTCAGCTGAAAATTAAGGTAGGAATCTTTATCAACTTTCAGTGCCCACAGTACTCTGAGCTGCTGTGGTCGACAACAGCCTGTGACCATAGTGAATTAGATGCAGTGCAACTGTGCTGGGAAAGGGAGGTGGGGTAAGAGAATTAACACTGAGACGGGCTAAAACTCAACATTAAAATAAAGTTCTAATTTAAAATGGTTCAAGAAAAATGTTAACGGTTTGGGCAAAATAAAGTTTGTTTAAACTAGTCAAAGTGACAGTATACTGTGAAAAAATGATGCCTTCATTCATGCTCCATCAGCCTCTAGAACCCAAACACAGCAGTTAAATACATCTCACAGCTGCATCCATGCCACTGTAGTATTTCTAGTGTAGACATAGGCTAAGTTAAACTGATGCCAGCTGTAAACACCCATTACACTGCTGGAGCGTAAAGGGGGGACTTAAGCCTTGTCAACATACAAAAGTTGTATCACGGTAAGGAAACTTATTCCCACACAGGAAGAGGAAGCAGCGATACTGCACCGGCATTTTTATACTAGTATAATTGTATCCACTCCAGGGCTGGCCTTACCATGAGGCGAACTGAGGTGGTCCCCTCAGGTGCCAGGCTGTGGGGGGGCACTCCTCGGACCCAGAGTGTAGAAAATTGTGTCTGCTGCTGGTGCATATGTATTCTCTCTGCTCTAGATGCACAGAGATGGCGGAGGGCTGTACTGGAGGAAGGAGGGCACAAGAAACATAACAGGCAGGCAGGAGCAAAGGTGAGAGGGAATAACAGAAAGCAGCAGGAGCTGCAGGGAGAAGAGGAGGAGCCTCTTATGTACCTCTCTAGCACCCCCAGGAGCCTGGACTGATTAACACCAGCTTCTCAGGGAGCTTCCTGTTTCCTGCTGCTTCCCTGAACCCACTTGAGGAGAACAGGCAGTCAACTGAAGTAGTAGGAGCCACTCAGGTCTTTAAGATGCTGATATCGTCCCTCACTCAGGCCCTGCTACAAGCCTGCTTTGTCCCCTTCAACTGAGTGTTGAGAGCCACTATACCTGGCACAGAACAGCAGTCATGAGTGAAAGAAGAAAACGCCCCTCTGGGGCAGCATTCAGAAAAAGAAAGCAAGCAAAGGAAGCTTTTCTATCTAAGCAGGAAGGAGCTCTTCTGAGATACATAGACACAAATGTTCACGGTGAGCCTTCGGGCCTCAGTGAGGATGTGAGTGGTGAGGAGATGCCTGATCTTCCAGTTAGTCAGAGTACAGGTGACCTGGCAGCTACTGCAGCATCCATATCTCCATCTCAAATGGATGTAACCATGCACATTCCTGAAGAAAAGTGTAGATCAGAGCTGAGTGTGGTGGAGGTGCAAGAAACAGCTGCTGCTGAGTTTAGTTCCTTAAGTCTAGATGATCCAGGACTGTGTACCCACTTGAGCAGTAACCTGCAGGACTTCCTTGTACTGCATAGGCCACAGGAAGTAAAAAACTTCATATTCCCCAAAGACAAGGAAAATAGAAGTTTCCATCCAACACGTTACTGGTGTGAAATCCCCAATGGTGACAAAGTGGAGAGGCCACGACTTACGTACTCAAAAACCCAGAATGTTCCAGCCACATTGGGTTCTATAGGAACAAAGGACGGGAAAAATCTGCCTAGAAATCTGGCATGCCACGAGAAGGCAGTAAATCACCAGAGAGCATTCCATAGGTGGAAAGAATCATAGAATATCAGGGTTGGAAGGGACCTCAGGAGGTCATCTAGTCTAACCCCCTGCTCAAAGCAGGACCAATCCCCAGACAGATTTTTGCCTCAGATCCCTAAATGGCACCCTTAAGGATTGAACTCATAACTCTGGGTTTAGCAGGCCAATACTCAAACCACTGAGCTATCCCTCCCCCCAAGAGCTTGAGCGGAGACTAAGGTTAAAGGCCACCATAGATGATCAGCAGCAAGAGAAGATTGCATCAGAGACTCTTTACTGGCAAAACGTTCTGAAAAGGCTCATTGCCATTGTGAGAATGCTTGCTACCCATAACCTAGCACTGCATGGCACTTCAGATCAGCTGTATGTGCGAAACAATGGAAACTTCCTTAAAATTGTGGAGCTGATGGCTGAGTTTGATGCTGTACTCCAGGAGCAGCTAAGAAGAGTCACCACCCAAGAAATGTACACACACACCACTACCTTGGAAAAACAATTTAAAATGAGATCATACAGTTACTGGCAACAAAAGTCAAACAGAAGATTGTGGCAGATCTGAAGCCAGCAAGATATTACTGTGTTATTCTGGACTGCACACCTGACATCAGCCATATGGAACAAATGACTTTAATGGTGTGTTTTGTAACAACAGAACAGAGTGAAAATATGCCTGCAATGGTGACTGTCAGAGAGCATTTTCTAGAATTTATTGACATTGATGATACTACAGGAACTGGTATGACAAATGTGCTTCTTAAAAAGCTGGAAGATACAGGAATTGTGATAGCTGACATGAGAGATCAGGGCTACGATAATGGTGCCAACATGAGAGAAAAGAACAGAAGAGTGCAGACACGGATCCAAGAGTTAAACCCTCAAGATTTTTTTTGTCCCATGTAGTTCTCATTCATTGAACTTGGTGGTCAGTGATGCAGCACCAGCTTCTAGTGAGGCTGCTGAATTTTTTAATGTAATTCAAAGCATTTATGTATTTTTCCTCTGCATCAACTCATCGATGGCAATTTTTGAAGAAACATCTGGGAACATCCTCTGACACTGAAACCACTGAGTGCCACACGATGGAAAAGTCGAAGGGAGGCGATAAAGCAAACTGGGAAGATAGATGATACCATAGTTACCATTATGGAGGATAATAGTATGACAGGAACTGTTCGTGGGAGAACAGTGGCAGAGGGAAATGGGATCACCAGAAATATACATAACTTCAAATTTCTTTGTGGCTTAGTATTGGGGCATGACATACTGTTTGAAATAAATGTTGTAATCAAGAGACTCCAAGGTGTTCACCTCGATATATCTGGAGCAATGGAACAACTGGACAAAGCAAAGTCATACCTACAGTCTTACTGGTCAGATGAGGGATTTCAAAACGTTCTGAAGAGTGTGTGACGGGTTGGATCACAGAAACCCCCCTTGGGAGCTGCCACCTAATGTACCAAGACTACCTCTGTTCCTGTTTTCCCTGCCAGCTCAGTGGCTCCAGCACCCTGTCTTGCTGAGCCAGACACTCCCGTCTGCTCCAACACAGACCCAGGGTCTGAATTACCTGCCCCAAAGCTGCAGGTTTACCTGAAAACAGCTCACAGAAGTGTGCTTGTCTTTAGCACTCAGATGCCCAACTCCCAAAGGGGTCTAAACCCAAATAAATCCGTTTTACCCTGTATAAAGCTTATACAGGATAAACTCATAAATTGTTCACCCTCTATAACACTGATAGAGAGATATAATAATAATAAATGGAGATATACCTATCTCATAGAGCTGGAAGGGACATCAAGTCCAGCCCGCTGCCTTCACTAGCAGGACCAATTTTGCCCCAGATCCCTAAGTGGCCTCCTCAAGGATTGAACTCACAACCCTGGGTTTAGCAGGCCAATGCTCAAACCACTGAGCTATCCCTCCCCCCTATGCACAGTTGTTTGCTCCCCCAGGTATTAATACATAATCTGAGTTAATTAATAAGTAGAAAGTGATTTTATTAAATACAGAAAGTAGGATTTAAGTGATTCCAAGTAGTAACAGACAGAACAAAGCAAGT